>CM032233.1:10652500-10685000 GCA_019009955.1 Riptortus pedestris
TCTATGGGCCTCAGGTCATATTTTATGACTTCCTATTGAAGATAAGAATAAATTATACACACACAAACATAATTGAGATGAACAGACCTTATTTTCTTCAAGATTTCCCCTGAAAGTAAATCTACTAGAAAAGAATGTTTTTTTGTAAAGACAATTACATCTATAACTTGATTTGACAGTTATTCTTGATACCGAAATATTGGAAAGCAAATCTTCATGGTTACGTAATTTCAATAACATTGCAAAATGGGGTTCTTGATCTACTTTTCAATAAATGTGTTTAATGTACTTCATTGTCATAACCATATTACATTAAACTTCTGTAGGATTAATTTTAAATTATTGATAAACATTTTTGTTCTTATATTGTTTAGCAATAATCAATTCTTTTATTGCTTTAATTACACAAGTGGACCACCTGTGAGAAGCAATTCTTAAGACTTTGAAACCACAATTGTGGCTCCAAGAAGATCACACACTGTGAAAGCTTGTTCTTAGTCCAAAGTCAAAAAGGAAAGCGGAAACCCATGTCTCAACAAATGAAACCAAAACCAGTTGGTAAGCAAAATAAATTCACTGAATTCATCTATATTGGTTTAAGTCTAAATATTATAATGAATAATATAACTGTTCGATCTGAATAAAAACCAACCATTAATCATATATTTTGATGTAAAATAGTAATTTGAGCTGCGTATTACTAAAAAGCTTTATAAATTGGTTTATTTCAGCAAAACAACATAAATGTTCTGCACCCATTGATGGTGATGTAACGATGGATAACTCTGTTCAGAATCATGAACAACATGTGATGTGAGTAATAATTAATTAGTTTCATAGAGCTATAAAACAGTATGCACCAGTTATAACTTGTTTCTCTTCATTGTTTTTACTTCCCTAGTCCCATAAAAAAGGCCCATATTTTAATTTTGTTCTTCAATAAACCACAAATAGGATACCAAATATCATGATTTTTCGTTTCATACTATTCCATAAACGGACTCTACTTAGTCCAACTTAATAATTAAATTATTGAAAACCATAGGTGTGGCATAAAATATTACATTCCATATACAAGATCTATAGAAATACTATGAGTAAAATATAGATTACTGATTCACTATGTTAATGTACCATTGTTTTACTTTAATAATAACCAATTCTAATTCCCATAGCCACAAGTTTTAAATTTCAAAGCAATAAAAAATATTAAAAAGTAAATACATTTTTACAAGAAATAACTATAAAATACCCAGTTAGAATAATATTTAATTATTTCAACTTCATTTTTGTTTTATATATATGAAGTAATTATTACCATACAAATTTATATTCTAGACCATTATTTCCGTTTTAATTTACATTCAGATCCTTGAAAACGAAATGAAAACTAATTGAATTTTATTTAATTCAACACATTACAAAGTATGCAATCTTAATCAAATTGTATTTATACTCCCATCATATTCATTACATTTTTTAAAACTTTGTAATGTTCAATAATTGATCATAGTTTCCAGAGACTCGGATTTATATTATTCTAGAAACAACTTTAAATTCCTAATTCCCATGACACCAATCGATGTTAGAATGTGTACTTTCTATTTGTTTGAATTAGGACCACTTAGGGTGAGACTATCACAAAGTAGACGAAATGTAATTGATAAATTATACACATTATATTGTATCAGATAATAAGGTTCCAGACATCTGAAGTCAAAGGTGAAGTAGTTGTAGTGTATTTGCAATTCGATATATTTCTAATCAACTATGTTTTCTAAAATTTTACACTCATAAGGTTCAAACGTTTTTTTTCCTTTGTGCAAAATCTATAAACTGAGAATTTTGTTTTCTCTATGTACCATACAAAGTATATAATACACATTTAATTAAAATGTTTTTTTTTCATAAAAAATAAAAATCTCTTAATCTATATAGCATTTTAAGGAGTAGAGGTAGTCTCTGTGATGTTATAATTAATTTAACCTATTACTAAAATATTTACACTAGAGGAAGGGGGCCTCTCACCGCTCAACTACAGGTAACATAAACTCCTAAACCGTGAAAAATGATATCACAAAACTAGAACCAAATTTGACTATTCTGAGCGTTCAGCTTATTGATATATATGGTTGAAGTAAATAATTGTGTCTTTTCTTAAAGGGCAATGAAATGATATCTCATCTATTAGATGTTTTTATTCATAATTAATAATTTTAAACTGAAATTACTAGTAACTATTCATAAATTCAGTTATCTGGAGACAAAACAATTGCTTCATTCAAACATTTTTTAAGAATAAGTCTATTATTTTAACAATACTGCATTATGGTTATCCAGAAAATACTCTCAAAGAGACAAAGTCCGTCACCCACTGCACCCTCTGCTAAACTAAGCAGATTTCCGAGCCGCAATATGATCTCAACCCTCCATCTATTCATTATTTCTCCTGTAATAGGAGGCATATGTAAACAGGAAGTGAAACTAGATATCAAATCATTAGTGACTCAGTAACACAAAGTGAAAATTTCGACTAGGAGTAGTGGTTTACCTAAACTTAATAACAAAAAAAATGTTTATCCTGCAGAGGCTTCTTAAATTAAACAGATTTGTAATGTGCTGATATGAGATATTAATGATCTTATCTCATATTTCTAAATAAAACTCAGATAAGTAGAAGTGGGGGTTAGATGAAGCCTGAATTCAAGAAGGTACAAGTAATTCACTTAATATTCGAGTTGTGAAAAATTTATAGAAGAACAATTTTAGAGCATCAATGATTTATGAAGATTGGTTCTATAACATTTTTTGATCTACCTCATAATAACAGAGATATTTGACCAAACAAAAGGCCTCACTGATATATTTACAGATAGAATAAGAAACACCATAGCAATAACTTATGATGATTCTCCAGAAAGAATGAGGAAAATCCTGTGTGAGGAAGTTTACTTTCAATAGCGAGCAGAGGAAATTGCACTTATGATCGGTATTTAACGGAGTTACTTATGTTAACTTGGTGCTTAAATATATATGTGTACATGTTACAAAGTTAATTTGATTTTCAAACCCTCCTCATTAGCCTATCCCAAATTACGTGCCCCATTTAGATGCTTTACTTTTTTCCTTTTTTTGTTGACATTCAGTTCTCTAATATTTAACACTAACAGATCACAGCCAGTTATCCTTTACTTATTCAAATATTCAAATTTATTCTTTATAGCAAAACAATTTATTTATCGTCTAAAGTTAGACCCTTTGTTCACAATCATTGTTTCAGAAATTCTGGATTGAAAAGGCAAAATCAGTCATCAGATGCAGATAACTTGCCACCTCAAAAAAAACGTAAGTCAGAAGTGACTGCGAGTACATCTATGCCCCCACCTGAGAAGCTTGAAGAAAAATGTCCTATGATGAAATTAAACATTGGGTACAATGCTGTTAGGAATATATTGAAGTATGTAGATTTTAAAACACTTCTTAGAGCCAGCGAAGTATCAAAATTGTGGCGATTGGCAGCAACATCTCTTCGACTGGTAAGAAATTTTTGTTAATTTTTTGGTGTGAAATTGTATACTCAGAAGAGTTATCAACTCAATTAAAGCAGTTTTACATATAGAGAAATCTGGGTTTGAGATCTCAGGCGACATGTTTACAACAATTCACGTGGTGATTTATATCAAGTTCTGTAACTATGTCAATCAAACTGAACATTCCACCTCCTCTCCATACCTTTTATCCATGGGAAGCCTCTTCGAACCCCAAACATGTTAAGGGCGACCCAATTTGGCATAGCTAATTACCCACTGATCATAGTCCTTGAATACATACTAACAATAATGTATAAACATTTTGTATGTTTTACATTTAGAGCACACCACTTTGCCAATTTAAATGAAGCATTACTTGGTACCCCCTAACTAAGGTTATCTTGGTTAAAAATACTTCTAATAATAATCTTACTCTACATACCACTTTCATGTACATCTGCAGTACTTAATAATAATTGATAAACAAAATAGCTGTTTGAATTAATATAATTATATAACTCCCTTTTAATACACAGTAATGGAATACACATATTAGTTAATTTATATAAAATTTAGTAAGGACAGAATTATAATATCTACTTTATTAATCTAAAATTCTTAGAGAATTGGTTCTTGTTTAATTATTTTACATTTTCTTGTAGTTAAATTAAATTACAACTTATTCCAACAATTTACCAGAACATGTAGCAGTGTGTTTTATGCATTTGTTCATTTTATTTATTTTCAAAATCACTTTACATGATCATCAGCCTTGTAGATACTCATTTAAGCATTATTCACTTTTAATTTAGTACTCACCTAACTTCAGCTTTTAGTAATTGTAATATGAGTAAAACAGTTATTTATAAACTCACTGGAGAATCATTTAATTTTTTTATATAAAAAATTTATCTAATCAATGTTCTCATCTATCAATTCATATTATTTATATATATATATATATATATATATATATATATCAATTCATATTATATATATATTCTTATATAACTCAATTAGCCAATTCATATTTTCTTTATCACAATATAATGTGTTTTGTATAAGGTTAGGTTAGGTTGTGGGTTTATGGGTGATAAAGAGCTAGGTTATTATGCCCTGTTTTGTTTAAGTAATTGAATTAGCGAGGGGTTCCATTATTCGCTTAGTACAAAATTTGAAGACCAGTTATTTGACTTAATAGCTTAAATCTATTAAACATATGTACTCACCAAGGAGGTGCATACTTCATTTTTTTAATATTTTAAAGTTCAAGCACCAATATTTTAACGGTTATCAAAACAGTAGTGATTAGTGATGTTTAATTGTATAACAGCAGGAATGCTAAGTACTATAGGGATCATAAAGATTTTTATATTTTTGATTAGCAGATTTCACTTAAGGGAAATCAACTATTGAGGTTGTACTCATGAGTTGATTTTCGAAAAATTTCTTCAAATGTCCATCGATCCAACCCAGGAGATGGCGAAAATGAGGTCCATTCAAAATTATATATATATATATATATATATATATATATATATATATATATATATATATTTGTCTGTTAACGCTCTAGTGGCCGCAATTTTTGTTTGACCATTACCAAACTCGATATTTAAACATTTTATGTAAAAAGACAGATCTAGTCCATCCAGTGGGAGAGAGGGGGTTTAGAGGGGGAATTTTTGAAAATTCGAAATATCTCCGTTACTATTCGTTGGATCAAAACATTGTGTAGAACCAATCTTATTGCAAATTAAGTTTACTATAAATATTGTTGTATACATATTTTCCGTAACCGATATATTTGGATTTTTTAGTTTTACGTTCTTAGTAAACCCCCACTCATACTAGTGTCATATTGATAACAAGCTGTTATATCATTTATTAATAATAATGAATTAATTGGAATTTGAAACTGATAATACATTTTATCGCCTAAAATCATTATTGGGTCTCCTAGGTATAAAAGAATAGGTGTATGTTTACAAAAGTTGTTGTGAATTAATAAAATTCTATATTATGTTATAACTTTCAACATATTCTGATTTACAGTGGGAAAAAGTGAATTTGAAGGGTTTGAAAGTGCACGATTGGTCCAATTTTGTAAGGAAACTTGGCACACAAAAGATAAAGTGCCTTGACCTTCGGGAGACGGTCCTCCCAGAATCAAACTTTGACTTAAATATAATTTGGAGTCAGCTGATAAAAGAAGTAATTAGTATCCCGACTCTTAAAAAAATAAAAATGTGCAGAATTAGTACAATTTTCATTCCTAGTATGGCAAAAGCAGCACCTCAGCTACAATCTCTAGTTGCCCAAAAAGTGATGTAAGTATATTTCTATTTTGTCTATACTATGTATTATGCATTTTCAAGTTTTCTGTTCTCCGAGGGAGAGTGAGAGGGGGAGAGAGAGAGGGAGCTCTTAAGAGAGGGTTTAAACCCTTTTAGGCATTAGTAAATTTCAATTTCATTCTGTATTACTTTTGGAGTATTTTTTAATAGATTATTCAATAATAGTATTATCCTAAGGTAATATAAATAACAACACTTTCACTTTTCACTTTATAATATAAATCTACATGTTTATTTTAGGGGAAACCAGATTCACTTAAGCCCAATCACAGTTTGCAGAAATTTAACTGTGCTTACAATAATTGCATTGCCAGGGAGACTAATGCCAGAGAGACTAAGAATAGAGAATTTTTCATTTTTAGGAGAACTGCAGAATTTGAAATCTCTGGTATTGTTATCTATTTTGTTTATATTATTAATGTGCCTTGTCGTAATTGACCATTTGTTATTAATACTACTATTTCAGCTATTTTTGTGTGTGTGCATGTGTTTATTTTATTTATGTATATGTGTTTTTACATCTGATGTGTTCATAGGATAAGATATGAATTTTGGCAATTTTGTTCAAATGCCTATCAAGATGTCAAATGTGATGTGTGTTAAAATCTGTATTTTATGGTTGTTTGTGATCTTAGAAACATTACAAAGAATTCTTGGAAAGCAAGTCTCAAATGCTAGTGCATTGTACATGTGTATATGTATCACAAATATGAATATTTTCAATGAGGATTATTTTATACTTTACTACTCCTGACAAGACAAGGAGTGGGGGTTTTCTGGGAAGTCAAAACTTCTGTTCGTCAATATGTTGAAGACAAAAAGGCAGAAGATTTGTTGGAAGTCTCAATTCAACGACGATATTAATACCAGGGCCTAAAACAATATTGAAATTTATGAATTTCATAATTTTGAATTCCAATTTCCAGTGACTCAATTGATTTTATTTATGTCTCATGATAATGGCTCAATAGAATTTAGAAATCTTCTATATATTCATTAAGGGATGTATGTATTGTAAATGTATGCTTTTTTATACTTTACTCTAAAATTGTTTTTTTATTAATTCTAAGGCAATCGTTTCGATGGGGAACTATGGTTATTTGAGTCAATAAGTTTGGTTACTATTTGTCCAATAGCCATTCCATGTTTCACACGTAAAACAATAATATAACCTAATTTGACAAAAATCAAAGAATTGTTCATTGGTTACCTCAATTCAATCTTTATATTTCGGCAGTAAACAATTATTATATGAAGGGAAATCTTGTAAAGATGTGAAAAGAATTGCAATAACATTTATGGTAAATTGGTCGTAATTTTAAGGAGAATTGAACATTATTTAATTTAATAATTGTAACAAGCAAAATATATATTTATATATGTGAGCAGAAGTTTGCAAAAAACTCATCTTACCATATATTCTCTATTTCTAAATAAATACCGAGGAGTAGAAGTGGGGGTTTACTGAAGTCTGAAAGCTATAAAGTATGAATAACTTGCTTAATATTTGAGTTACAAGAAAATGGACAGAACAACAACTGTAGAGCATGAACATTTTAACAAGATTGGTTCCAGAAAATTTTACGATCCGACTCGTAATACCAGAGATATTTTAGAAACTGTGCAGGTTTTCTATCCGTGTAATGGGGTTAGTTGGTCCTATCAATGTGCTTCGAAGTCTGTTGTACAATTTGTAGCATTGTTGTCTTATGAAAAAAGTCATTATGGGTACGTAGAGCAGTTTTAGTGTGTTTAAAGCTGTATCATGTGTGATTGCTCTAAGGATAGCATTTTGAAAACTGAAGCTGCTGAAGAGTAGACAAAAGCAGATTCGAAATTGAACTGTTCCTTATGTGAGAGCGGGTTGTAAGACTCCAGTGTATATGACTTTCTTCTGTCACAGTGTGATCATCTGTGATCAGAGTATATGTCCAAGGAGTCAGAATCCTCCAGAAATTCCTTGACTGCTCTCTGTCTGTCTGTCTGTCTGTCTGTCTGTCTCTCTCTCTCTGTCTCTGTCTGTCTCTCTCTCTCTCTCTCTCTCTCTCTCTCTCTCTCTCTCTCTCTCTCTCTCTCTCTCTCTCTCTCTCTCTCTCTCTCTCTCTCTCTCTCTCTCTCACTCTCTCTCTCTCTCTCCTCTCCTCTCTCTCTCCTCTCTCTCTCTCTCCTCTCCCCCCTCTCTCTCTCTCCCCCTCTCTCTCTCTCTCTCTCTCTCTCTCTCTCTCTCTCTCTCTCTCTCTCTCTCTCTCTCTCTCTCTCTCTCTCTCTCTCTCTCTCTCTCTCTCTCTCTCTCTCTCTCTCTCTCTCTCTCTCTCTCTCTCCCTCTCTCTCTCCCCCTCTCTCTCCCCCTCTCTCTCCCTCCCTCCCTCTCTCTTTTCAATATAGGAGAAAGGCTTCAAGCAGGATATTCTTTTCTACTAAATGTAAGCACTGTGTTGTATTGATTTTGTTACATTATTTCTAAATTTAATTGTATTAGTTTAAGACGCACTAATTGCATATGGGTCGCTATCCTCTCAAATTGAAATGAAACTGTTATCATAAGATTTGCTAAGTTATAAGTATCAAACAGAACTTGGAAATAATTTGAAGAAAGCTAGTAATTTCAACTCCATTACATTCTACCTAGACCTAAGCTTTAGTGAACACGATTGGGTCACTTTATAATACAAAAACCTCTTTCTATTTGATTCTAGAACTTGGGTTCTATTCGAAGCCTCTACGGCATTGAAAGATATTTGCCGAAGGGCCTTGTTAACCTTCAGCTGTCTAGTTGCATTAATTTGGCTCATCAATTTGCGACTGAAGCATTGCCAAGGCTAACCAAATTACGGAGACTACGTCTAGAAGATGGGCTGATTGAATGTCCTACGGAGGCCATACTGGATGCAGTATCAAACCTTCCTGAACTGAGAATCTTAGGTCTGGTTAATGTTTATGTTAATTCAAGGTTTCCCACGGCTCTGGCTCAGTGCAAGAACATCAAATACCTTCACATCGTACCACTGTTTTCCCAAATGGTTAGTATATTCTTTTTCACTAATTTGTATAAATATATATGTGTGTGTGTGTGTGTGTGTGTGTGTGTGTGTGTGTGTGTGTGTGTATGCATGTATGTATTCATGTATCAAGGAATTTCTATTGATGTTTCTAAAAAATAAATTTTAGTAATCCAACAATTTAACCTTGGAATAAAATGGTTCATGATATGACTGTTTATTATGAATATGACATAAATAGGAGTGGGGGTTTACTGAAAGCGGAAAACAATAAAATCCAAATATCTAGTTTAATATTCATGATACAAATAATGTGTATAGAACAACATTTATAGATCATTCAATTTGCAATAAGATTAGTTTTGTACAGTTTTTCAATCCGACGTATAGAAATGGAGATATTTCAAATTTTCTAAATTTCCCCTCTAATCACCCCTCCCCTCTTCCTCTGGTATGCTTTCAGCCTTTAACGAACTTGATCTCTCTTTTTATATACGATTAAATATTAAGCTTGGTAACAATAAAAAAAAATTGCAACTGCTAGAGTGTTAAAAGATATATATATATATATATATATATATATATATATATATATATATACTAACTAAGGTACCCACCCGGCTTCGCTTAGGAATTCATTTGAGGTTTAATGATGATATTTTTTTGGCAAGCCTTCATTTTCCACAATATTTTAACATTTCCCGATGTTTACCCGTCGTTGCTGTGGATTCGTTAATAATAAAATTATTTGTTATGTAAGGCTTCACTGTCAACAATATTTTTATATTTCCCGTCTCCTGTGCATGTAGTTTTTTTTTTATTTTATATATATATATATATATATATATATATATATATATATATATATATAATTCATAATCATAGAAAGTATTCTGTCCGCCAAACTATTGTATGTTTGAATTAAACTTCCTTTCCCTTGGTACGGTACAAAGACCAACAGTGACTGAAAACCGAACAGAAAATTTAATATCGCGAATTTTATTTCTCGCTTCTCTTATAACCCCCCCCCCCTCCCGTTTGAACCTAAAAAAATTAATATAGCTTATAATCGTTTAAGAATTTATGCTAATTCATATGCCGAGTTTTGTTAAGTTCCGTTCAATCGTTAGTGCCAAATACAACTGTTGGCTACCGTTTTAGTTGTCAGTGTATATCTCGTTTATACTTGGTATACGACAAAAGTGAATATAACAAAAGTCCGTCACGCAGGGGCTGCGTAAACTAAGCAGATTTCCCACGTGAAGTTTTACAGTAGAGAAATCTGCCCAATAAGAACTGAAGTAGTATGGGATCTCTAAACCTATTCACGACGGACGAACAGTTATGGAAACAGCCGCCAGAGCTTTCGGCGGAAAGTCCGGAACAGCCGACTTCTGCCGACCACACACAGAATATAAATGCCAATATCTCGGTTAATATTCAAGATACAGAATAAATGTATAGAACAATATTTATAGTAAATTTAATTTGCAATAAGATTGATGTTATACAATTTTGCGATCCGACGCATAACAACGGAGATATTTCGAATTTTCCGAAAATCCCCCCTCTCACTGGTACGATTTCAGCCATTAACGAACTTGATCTTCCTTTTTACATAAAACGATTAAATTCCGAGTTTGGTAACGATCAAACTAAAATTGCGACCGCTAGAGCGTTAACAGACAAATATATATATATATATATATATATATATATATATATATATATATATACACTCAACCGCAAAAAAAACCGGACACTTCATATTTGTCGTATTAAAAGCTAACTTTCAGCAATGTGTTTCTTTATGTGGGTATTCTAGTTATTACAGAGAATGTAGTGTGTAAGTCCATTGAATTAATCCTTTCAGGATTAGTAAACAATTAGATAAAACTCAGATTAGATTTATTTGTCGTGAAGTTGATCTATTCTAAACTGTAAGTAGTTTTTCGCACATTTAAACATCTTTAATTATTAACCAAGCATTTTCTTTAATTAATGTTTTATTTTTATTTCGGTCCAGAACAATGGGTCTTTCAATCTTCGATGGAAGGCCGGAGCTTACATTACATTGCCGAAATGCTTGGGGTAGCAAAGTCTACCATTCACTGTAATAAAAATAAAGAATAATTTTTTTTTTTTTTTAAATTTGTTAATTTATCATTTTTTTATTATTTTGTAAATAATCAATAAAAATTATTCACTTTTGGCAGATTTTGTTTAAATAACCTGTAGATTAACCAATTATTTTAATTAAAAAAGATTAATATACTTATATATTAAGTATTTAACAAAATTATAAGACTAAATCTAAGTGTTCGGTTTTTTTTTGCGGTTGAGTTTGTAATTTTGAACGGACCTCATTTTTGTCATCTTCTGGGTAGGATCGATGGACATTTCAAGAAAATTTTCGAAACTCGCGTCATGAGTACGACCTCAATAGCTGATTTCCCTTAAGAGAATTCTCCTAAAAGTTACTCTAAATAACAAAATAAACAACTTTTGTCATGTATATATTTGCCGAAAAACCAATAGAAAACGAAATATCACTATTTTTAATTTCGGGGCTCCTTACAACCCCTACTCCTGTTCCTCTCTAGAAATGTTGGTACCGCTTATTATCATGGAGGAGTTAGTTTTAACACACATACCGAGTTTTGTTAAGTTCCGTTCAATTGTTAGAGCCCAATAAAACTGTCGGCTCCCACTTTGCTTTTTAGTGTATATCTTGTTTATAATTTGTTATAAAACAAAGCTGAATATAACAAAAGTTATTATAAATAATAAAATAAACAGCTTTTATTATGTGCATATTTGCCTAAAAACCAATAGGTAACGAAATATCACTATTTTTAATTTCAGGCCTCCATTACAACCCCCACTCCTCCCTAGAAATGTTGGTGCCACTTATTATCATGGAGGAGTTAGTGCTAACTCACATACAGAGTTTTGTTAAGTTCCATTCAATTGTTTTTTTTTTGTTTTTTTTTAATATTTATTCGTTTATTTGCAACATATTTAAATATTACAAGCAAATGATATAATAAGAATGGCTTGATTATTGTCTTGTGGGAAGTTGTCCATTGACAATACCCACAATGGAGGGAACATTGTGTTGTATTATGGAGTTAAACTGTACACTACACGAGAAGATCTCTTGGCCACTAACGCTTCAGACGTCGCCTTGGGTTTTCTGGAATATGGCTAGATGAGAGTGATTCGTTAAAGGATTAGGATGTGGGGGTTCCAAGTTAGTCACTTGTCTAATGTGAGTCCTAGATACCTAATTTGTGATTTTTGAGGAATTAGTGCGCTATTTAGTGTAACTGGAGGGCAAATGGAACGTTGAGAGGGCTTGATTTGCTGCAGTTGACCTTGATCATCCATTGAGTCAGCTAGGATTCTAGCAGAGCTAGGTGTTCTTGTAAAGATGCGGATGTCATATTTGGGTCTGAGGTGGAATTCAAGATTGCAGTATCATCTGCATACGTGAGAAGGGAAGTTACAGGATGTGATGGGATGTCGGCAGTATAGGTAAGGGATAAGAAAGGATACCCCCGTGTGGTGACCTGCCAGTTGAGGGAATAAGTATGAGACTGAGGAACCAATTGAAATTTGAAAATGTCTGTCGGAAAGATGATTTAAGGTTGTGGTAGTATGTGAACGGGAGTGTATTTTTTAGTTTGGACAATAAACCTTGATGCCACACCTTATCAAAAGCTTGGGATATGTCAAAGGAAGACTCCAGTGCAGTGCTTCTTGTTTTCGAATAAGGAGGCGATAAAATCAACTATTCTGTGGCATTGCTGGACTGTGGAGTGGGATTGTCGGAAACCAAATTGATGGGGAGGAAGTATGGGGTCAAGGAGGGGATATTGGCGTTTAAGGATGAGTTTTTCAAGGATTTTTCCCATTATGGGAAGAAGTGCAATGGGACGATAGGAAGAAGGGAGTTGTGACGGTTTTCTAGGTTTAGGGATCATATGGATGACGGAGAATTTCCAGAGTAGAGGGAAGTAGGTTGTTCTGAGGACAGCATTATATATAAAAGTGCGAAAGAGGACAGCTTTTTTCAGGAGATTTTTAAGGATACGAGAGGTAATTAGGACATAACCAGGTGCCTTGTTGGAAGGGAGTTTTTTAATGATATTAATAACTTCAGGAGGAGGAATCGATAAGGGAAGAGGTATATCCAGTTGATTGGTGACAAAGGATGAGTGGCGGGGGTCTTGGATATCGTCGTGAGGAGTAAACACCTAGGCCAAGTGTTGACCAAAAGTTGTTGCTATCGTAATCAGACTTGGCCCAGGTGCCGTCCTCACGACGTATGGGAAGACGGGAAGAGAGAAGGCGTTTGGTGGTTGTCCATAAGGAGTTATCTGATGTGTCCTTCAATTGTTAGAGCCCAATAAAACTGTCGGCTCCCGCTTTGTTTTTTAGTGTATATCTCGTTTATACTTTGTTATAAAACAAAAGTGTACATAACAAAAGTTACTCTAAATAACAAAATAACCAACTTTTTATTATTTGCATATTTGAAGAAAACCCAATAGGAAACGAAAGACCGCTATTTTTAATTTCAGGCCTCCCATACAACCCCCACTCCTGCTCGTCCCTAGAAATAATGGTACAGCTTATTATCATGAAGGAGTTAGTGCACATTCATAAACGGAGTTTTGTTTAGTTCGGTTGAGTCTTTGGTACGAAATAAAATTGTCGATTCCCGTTATAGTGTTTAGCGTATAACTCATTTATACTTCCGTATACTGCAAAAGTGTACATAACAAAAGTTACTCTAAATAACAAAATAACCAACTTTTGTTATCTGCATATTTGATGAAAAACCAATAGGAAACGAAATATCGCTATTTTTCAGGCCTTCCTTATAACCCCCACTCCTGTTCGTCTCAGAGAATATTAATATAGCCTAAAGTAGCAAGGCTTCAATGTGTACAATTATACTTCCTGTCTGGGTGTATTATTTTTCCATAAGGTAACTGTAGGGACTTAAAGAATAGAAAATTTAATTAAAAAGAGTAAATGAAAATGAGTTCCCAATCAATCCCTCTCTACTGTTTGACACACCGTGAATAATTCAAATCATGATCATGGATAGCATTTATTATAATGAAATAGTACCTATAATGCACATATTTTCTGTCAAACCCACTTCGAGCACACATAGTTTAGAAACAGTCCGTTATAAGTAGAAAGAAATTTCCATAGTGCCAGCATTTAACAGAAAATAAGTTAATTCAATTAACTGTGTGGGCGCGCCTCCGTGCGACTTCCCCTTCCGCTTGAGATTTATAACCTCACTAATAGGAATTATACATAGAACTACCTATAAGTCGAAAAACAACATTATTACGCCTATAACAAATAAACATTAATTAGTACTAATACAATTGGTTACCCCCGCTATTGTTTTAGCGAATACCTCGTTTATACTTTGTTAAACGACAAAAGTGGATGCATCAAAAAATACTAAATAACAAAATAAAACTTCTGTAATGTGCATGAGATAATAGGCTTCCCGGATAACCGCCCCCCCCCTCCGTGACGTCCATAGAAATGTTAACATAGCTTATTTTCATGGAGGGGATGATGCTAATTCACATACCGAGTTTTGTTTAATTCGGTTGTCTTTTGAGTCCATTAAAATTGTTGACTTCCGCTATAGGTTTTAGCTTATATCTCGTTTATACTCCTGTATACGAAAAAAGTATATATAACAAAAGCTACTTTAAATAACACAATAAGCAACGTATGTTACGTGCATCCGTTGAAAACCCAATGGGAAACAGAATATCGAAATTTGTCTTTTCAGGCCTCCCTTATAACTCCCGTTTGAACCTATAAATTTTAATACAGCTTATAATCATGGATGAATTAATGCTAATTCACATACCTAGTTTTGTTAAATGCTGTTCAACCGTTAGTACCCAATAAAATAGTTGGCTCCCGCTTTAGTTTTGGGTGAATACCTCGTTTATACTTTGTTATAAAACAAAAGTGAATATAACAAATGTTACTCTAAATAATAAAATAAACAGCTTTTGTTATGTGCATAATTGTCGATAAACCAATAGGAAACGAAATATTGCTATTTTTAATTTCAGGCCTCCCCTAAAAACACCACTCCCGCTCGCTCCTAGAAATGTTAGTACTGCTTATTGTAGGAGTTACTGCTAATTCACATACCGAGTTTTGTTTAACTCGGTTGAGTCTTTTGTGCCTAATAAAATTGTTCCCTTCCGCTATAGGTTTTAGCGTATATCTCGTTTATAATTCGGTATACGAAAAAACTGGATATAACAAAAGTTACTCTAAATAACAAAATAAACAACTTTTGTTATGTCCTAATTTGCCGAAAAACCAATAGGAAACGAAATGTCGCTATTTTTAATTCCAGGCCTCCCGTATAACCCCCACTCCTGTTTGTCTTAGAGAATATTAATATAGCCTAAAGTCAAAGTTGGGCTAGTAGTAATAGACATACCAAGTTTCATAAAATTCGGTTCGGCCGTTTATGCGTGAAAAGGTAACAAACAAACAAACAAACACACACGAAAGAAACAAAATGCAGTTATGGTGTCTATGACATGTGAAACGAAAAATTATCGTGAAAATTTGCGAAAAAAATCAATGTACAAACAGAGGTTACAATTTTATATATATACTAGCTCAGATACCCGGCTTCGCCCGGGAATTCATTTGAGGCTGAATGGTGATAGTATTTTTTAGCAGGCTTTACATTACACAATATTTTGACATTTACCCGTCCCAGTGATTAGGATTGATACCCGTCGTTGCCGTGGATTTGCTAATAATAGAATTATTTGTTCGATAAGGCTTCACAGTCTTCGATATTTTTATATTTCCCGTCTCTTATACATGTAAATATGGTGAATTTTTATTTCAGGCCTCCCTTATAACCCCCCTCCCGTTCGAACCTAAAAATTTTAATATAACTTATAATCATGGAAGAATTAATGCTAATTGACATACCGAGTTTTGTTAAGTTCGGTTTAGCCGTTAGTGCCCGCTAAAGTTTTAACGTATAACTCATTTATACTTAGGTATACGACCAAAGTGTATATAACAAAAGTTACTCCAAATAATAAAATAAACAACATTTGTTATGTTTATATTTGCGAAAAAACCAATAGGAAACGAAATATCGCTATTTTTAATTTCAGGCTTCCCTTATAACCCCCACTCCTGCCCGTCCATAGAAATGTTGGTATGGCTTATTATAATGAAGGCCTCACTGATAATACACATACCGAGTTTTATTTAGTTCGGTTGAGTCTTTTTTGGCAAATAATATTGTTGACTCCCGCTATAATTTTTAGCGTATAACGCATTTAAACTTCGATATAAGACAAAAGTGTATATAACAAAAGTTACTCTAAATATCAAAATAAACAACTTTTGCTATGTGCATATTTGGTGAAAAACCAATAGAAAACAAAATATCGCTATTTTTAATTTCAGGCTTCCCTTATAACCCCCACTCCTGTTCGTCTCAGAGAAAATTAATATAGCCTAAAGTCTAAGTTGGGTTAGTAGTAATATATATACCAAGTTTCATAAAATTCGGTTCAGCCGTTTATGCGTGAAAAGGTAACAAACAAACAAACAAACAAACAAACAAACATACACGAAAGAAACAAAATGCAGATATGGTGTCTATGACATGTGAAACGAAAAGTTATCGTGAAATTTCGTGAAAAAAATCAATGTACAGACAGAGGTTACAATTTTATATATATATAGATATAGATAGATAGATATACATATACTTCGCCTGGGTAGTATCGATGGACATTTGTAAAACTTTTATCATGAATACAACCAATAGATGATTTCACCTAAGGGAAATTTGCTAAAAAATTAAAGATAATATTAATAAGAACTATTGAAAATGGTGCAAAGAAGGTAAAAATCTATTTTTGGAAAGCAAATAACTGTGTTATGTATTATTATAAATGTTTAAATTTATTTTCAACCTTTTTAGGTATTTCAAACAAACAGATTTGTGTATGATGGAGTAAAATGATTGAGATCTGTCTTAAAACACCTTGTGTGGGGATTTACTGAAGCACAAATCATGTTCACTAGGCATTTTGTTGGTAAGCTGGAACAAAGTTTTTAGCTATCGTTTTATATAATAATGCTTTTATACCTAATAGGCATTTTTAAGTACATATTAATTAAATACATCTCTATATATGGTTATCTTATAAGCTGACCTTTTGGTTTTAAGTTAAATGTGATTATTAACACTATGCAGTATATTGTTTATGAATGCTCCGAGAACGTTTAAGTAGTATACCATTTTATTTGGTGTAAGTTTTGTGGAACCTATTAAGTTGAAATCACCTTGATTTTGTGCATATGTAACCATTTCTCAACTTAGATTATAAGAATGTTGTATATCATTGTGTAGAGGTGATATTTTTCAAACTCTTGACTGTTTCCTCATCTCAGTTGGAATATGCATGTTCTCGTGGTGTATTATTCAAAAAAAAAAAAAAATTACTTTTTCAGTCTTTTTCCACCATAATTCATGAAACGTGACAACTGTGTGCTGGAGCCAATTAATCAGCAGGGACAGTTCTACACAGCCTGAATTTGGGAATCTATAACTCAAGATAAGCAGAATTACATTTTCTGGTGCATTGAGTGGAATTTTAATTTACTTGCTTTATCTCATTCCCATTTTACTATTATCCATTATATGATTTGTTTGTGAATTCATTTTAATATTGTACTAGTGGTAACTCATGACATGTCAGGGCAATATATTTCTGAAAGAAATGCCTTGGCAACCTGCCCCTTGCTCATGGAGGTTTCATAGGCAACATAATTATTATCTTTCAGTGCATTTCAGCTGTTAGAAGAACAAAATGTTGAACTTTATAAAGCACAACATAATTTTCTCCACATTGAATAATTTGTTTACTTTGTACACTCATTTCTATTTGTTTGTTTTGTAATAGTGATTAAAGTTTTCTTATGTTTCAGAGGAACATATTAGTCGGATATTTGGTAGTTCTAACCTTATACGAGTTCCTTCTTTGTTAATGGGCATCATTTACCCACAAAGAAGAGGAGTTACCACAATGCATCTCTCCATTTGGAAGTTCAAGCTCTCCAGAGAACTTCCACTTGCAAAGGTTGTGGTTCAAAAGCGTAGGCTATAGTTTTCATTTTCATCTCTGCTGCTGCAGGGATATGTTTCTGTCTTCAGCATTATCTTCGTCAGTTTTCTAATAATATAATATAGATTTAATTCTCACTCAACTTACTTATAGTATTTCGGCCTTATTAGTAGTAGTTGGGATAATCTCTCTGGCAAATAATTTTCAAATATCAGTTATAAAAAACTATTTGTTTAAAAGATACTTAGTCAAGAAAAAAAATAACTTTGTCCTCTCTTTTGACCGCATGTCATAGTTTGTCTGAGTGATAATCGCTTCTATTATACAGACAAATTAGATTAACTCTTGCTTTGTGAGCTTGGTCTTGCTCCCCTGCTACCTCGTTTTAGGTCTATTAGGCTTTGCTGTTGGTCTTGGATATTTTTTAATGGGGGTTTACTTTGCAAAATTCACCCACAGGTGCTTACTTAATATCTTGGTCACATTGACTTACACTGCATTTCATCATCTCTATTTCAATATCCTAGTCTTTATTAAAACTCAGGTTGTCTGTTAAGTTCTACCCTTTACAATGACTATGTATTTCTTTGCTACATCTATGAGATTCTGATATTCTTTTAATTTATGGTGTACGTTCTGAATTGCTTGGCTTTAGGCAGTATTTTGCATGTCACCTTTCTACGGTTATATATATATATATATATATATATATATATATATATATATATATATTATTTATTCATGGACACCACATCAAAGGTGATTTGCCCTTTCAAAAGAAACAGCAGGTAACAATAACAAAAAAAAAAACCTTAACAACATGTAAAAATAGTAAATACCTTAACAATAAATAACAATACCTTAACAACTAGTAACAATAACAAATACCTTAACAAGTAATAATAACAAATAACTTACAAAAAAAAAATAATTATAGTTGAATGGTTTAATTAATAGTTATATTTTAAAATTTTGTTGTACACCACAGACTTAATTTGCATGTTAAATGTTGTCATATATTTCAATTTTGTGTAGGTATGAGAATATATTGTTAATGTGTGGGCTGCCTTCCGTCAATAGTTCTTGTAAGTCGTAGGGGAAGTGTTGGTGTTGTCGTTTTCGGCATTCTGTCAGTATATGTCTTATCATCAAGGTAATGTTGCATGTTGAGCAAGTAGGTCTGACAGTCTTTGTCATTAAGTATGAGTGTGTTAATTTAGTGTGCCCGATTCTAAGTCTCGAGAGAACTATTTCTTCTCTCCTAGAGTTTCTGAAACTTGATGGCCATATGCAAATAGGTTATAGAAATGCATTCTTTCACACCCTCCTTTATCGCATTTATAAAATTTTCTAGCATTGTTTAAAGTACTGTACTTTCAATTTCAATCTAAATTAACAGCATCAAGAGTTTGGGTTTAATATTCCGTGTTCAGGATTTTGAATTTTCACTCTATTGTTTCAAATATCTCCCTTTTCTGGGCATTAAGTTGTACATCGGAATCAAGTCGTTAGATTTGGGTTTTCAAATAATAACGTAAATGTTTTGATCTGGAAATTTAATTTTGAAGGCCACTCCTTTCTCTTATCTACTTCCTGATTTACACTCATTTCACTATCAAAACTGAATCCCTGTCCATCTGTTCCCCCTAAACCTGTTCCTACCATAGCTATCCTATGTCCTTCCTTTATTTCTGTGTTTCTTACTTCCAGCAAAAATTAATTCACTAGTTCCCTTTAATTACCAAAGAATAATAACTTTACTTATAATAGGCCTAAATATAATTTATTTCCTATAGCCTATCACAGTCATACTTGGTTAATTTTTTTTTTTTTTTTTGACTTGTGGAGTTGTAAATGAGACTAAACTTTTTTTTTAAATTACTAAAGAAAGACAAAAATAATTTTGTGTGTGCGTGCGTGCGTGCGTGCGTGTGTGTGTGTGTGTGTGTGTGTGTGTGTGTGTGTGTGTGTGTGTGTGTGTGTGTGTGTGTGTGTGTATGTATGTGTGTGTGTATGTCACTTTTATATACATATATATACATATATATATATATATATACATATATATATATATATATATTTAAAAAAAGGAACATTTTAACTTGATTTTACTTAGGCAACAACAATTATGTAAATTGTGACCAAGGGAATCACTCCACATTATTGGTCACCAGTAATATAACCCCTGAGGGGAGTTGAATTATATTAAACTAATTAAAATGCCTTTACGAGGCCAATAAGTTAGTGAAAATGAGCATCAAACATTCAAATGACAATTTTAATCTAGCTCAATTACTTCAGATAAATACTACTTCATCTGTGGGAAACCCCCCCTGTATTAATAGATAGTGAAAAGATTTAGATACCCAAATATCCACTGCCAGAAATTAAATAGGAAGACTTGTTAAACACAATCTAAAAGGGTAAAGGCCATACTTACCAAATATTTTCTGTATAAATGGTTGTTGCTCCTTATGTGTGTTCACAAACCCGTGTACTAATGTTTGCATCACTGAAATATGTGTTACATTTGACCATCGCAATTTGTAATTGAGCAATATATAATTTGTATTCTGATTAAATTAGTTTAAGATATGGATTTGATCAATGTTCTATACTGTGAATAAAATGTAAACTTTACTGTATTTTTTTTTTTTTACCTTACTTCTCTAATTGTTATTAATACTGTTCAGTAAGAGAAACTTTAAATGGATTCTTGAATGAGCTTCAATTAAAGCGACTAAGAAAATGAGTATAAACATGTAGATTCAGGTAGAAATAAGTCTGGACACGAATAAAGTTATTTCAATAAATACTAGTTTATTCATTAAATAGCTTCCATTTTAAATATCTCAACTTTTTTTAGCATGCAAGAATAATTAGATAAAAAAAATGATATTTAAAACACGTTAAATAACAATAACCTGGTATGAATTACCTTTATTATGCATATTCCCGATAAATAATTTAACTTAGTTTGCAAATACCTTAGAATTTCAATAGAATGACTTTTATAATCTAAACTATAAGAGATTAAATTTGAAATGCTTTTTAAACCTAAACTTTTAGGAATTCATATCTCAAATCTAAATGCCAAAAATATATCTAAACATGATTGTGATGAGTCCTGTCACATCTTGAATGAAAAGCAGACACTGTGTTCAACGGACTGTGTTTATGTAGCAACGACAAAAATGTACAAATTTGTACCTCTCTGTACTAAGTTTCACTCTTTCAGTCTGGAACCCAGCAGTTATGACCTTTCTTTCAACAGGGACAAATTGCTGACCAGGTCATCCAGTTTAGCTTCGCTGTTCAAATGAGGCTCACTCAGTCAGGATCATATGTATGTTCTATAGCTGCAGCATCACTTTTATTATCTTCTGTATTTTTTTCTTTGCTGTTTATTGCATTGGATGAAGGAGCAATTGGTACTGGGTAAACTGCACCATGGACCACTGGCTTTAGAGCAGACTGACAATCTGGACACAAGATTTTTGACTTGATCTTCCTACAGTAGCCGGATATATATATATATATATATATATATATATATATATATATATATATATATATATATGTGTCATGCCTATACCCTTATGAGAAACTCAGGATACTCACATACAGGATTGTGGAGGAGGACAGTTTGAAGGCATGTAATGGTCCCCCCTTTTTTATCACTTAAATAATTACTGAATATTAAACAGAAAAAAAAAATCACTTCAATGGTCCGCTTGTTGTTTGCTGAAATTAATATAAATACAAATCCATTTATTATAAAAAAAAAAGGAGTGGTAAAACGGATGTCTCAATACCCCTTTCGTTTTATATAGAGTCTTTTACCTTAGCCGCTAGGCTCTCTATAACCATTGGTTAAGAAGCCTTATTTTAACGCAAGCCATTACTTTATTAATTAATAATTTAATAAATGTGACAAGAGTGTATAATAGATAATTTAATTTACAATAATGACAAAAAAAACTCCTAGCATGGCAAAGTTATTCATCTGTTTCTAGAAAAATGCGAATGCTAAGTTCTTCGCCATCACCAGGATATCAAGCACCCCAATCTTTCACTGGAATTTGAGATTTCCTAACAAGTGCTCTGGATTCTCCAGTAATCCTAGGATCACGGTCTTTACATGTGCCAAGGCCTCATCACCTTCAGACTCACTTTCCTGAGTTACCATATTTTTGCCAAAGAATTTCAAACATTGCTTAAAGAGCATTATTCCCGTTTGCTACCTGTATATTTCTTATCCTTCATATTAATGAGGAATGCCCTGTTCATTAGGTGCTTCAAATTTCCTTAACTCAGGTGCTTCAGGTATTAGTTACTCTACCCTCTTCTCTCAGATGTTTAATTCAGTAGCTGGATCCAAGGTCAGCCACATTGGCTGAAAATAGCCTTTCCATTTATATTAAAAACCTTAATTTTATCCTCTCGTCATGAACTGTCTTTAAATCAGATACTCCCCTAATTTTTAATCCATATCATAAATCCTCTTTATTTAGCCTATCTATATCCATTTTAACTTATTTAATAATATGTACCAATAAATATGTAATATTATATTATTATTTAAAATTATAATACAATAAATACTAGTATTTCCTTATTCTCACAATACATTTATTTAAAAACTATTAAAGGGACTAATTCTCTACATCCTCATTAACAAACTTAACTAAAAATAAAAGCTGTGGAAAATCATAATTTTCCTCAGAATTATTAACCCAAGATACGTAGTAATAAAAAAAAAACAAACGACTACTACTCTAAATGAGTGTAAAACAACTAACAGCAGCCGTGATGATGGTGCCATCTCACCAAAACACTTGCCACAAGCATTCAATTATTAGACAGTAGTGATGGAATCTATGGACAGCTATGGCAATAGTTCAGTGGGATAGTTTAAAGGCAGGAAAGGTAGAATCCTTAGCAACACTCACCTAGAGGATTAAATGGTATAGTTGAAAGATGAGGAGAGTTAAACCCTTATGAGCAAAACAGGACCATCACCTAGAGGCTTTTGAAGGCATAGTTTAAACATATTGAGTGTATAGTACTTATGAGTAAACTAGCACCAGGATCAAGAGGATTGTGAAGAAACAGTTTAAAGGTATGGTGGTAAAATCCTTATTAGCTAAGAAAGACTCCCCCACCCAGAGAATGAGTCGAAAAATTTAAAGGTATGGATATTGTTACGTTTTTATTACCAAAACCAGTAATAAACGTTGTTAATAAGAACACTGCACTAAGTCGCACTGTAGCACTGATGTGAACATCAAGACAGGTGAGAATAAAACTGACTCGCTCATGGCTGGCTGGTTCTTTATATAGGTCGTTGGCATAAATCAAAGGGGAATAGGCTGGGCCCTTGGACGTCTGGACTGGAAGGGTCTAGTAGGAGCCCGACCCTCTGTCGGGTTCTTTGATCTATATCGTACTTCCCAAATACGTGACTCTCTCTGCTAATCCTTTAATTTTCGCAAAACTGCCGGCCACTTAAGCCTTTTCGTCCCGAATAGGCTCAATATCGCCGTTGCCATACTTGGCTAGTCGCTCTAGGTGTACCACTTTCATTTTAGACCTCGGATTGTAGGCAACACCGTACAATCTCTTGATCACCTTGTAAGGTCCCTCCCAGTGCGTTTGCAATTTAGGGGATAGTCCTTTCTTGCGTCGTGGGTTGAATAGTAGAACCATTTGTCCTTCAGTGAATCCCTCCGTATTTGCTCCTCGATCATACCTGGCTTTCATCTTATCACCTGTCATTTTAATACGGTTGCGTACAAACTCATGGAGCTCATGCAGGTCTTCCTGTGCCTGGGGAGTATTTCCATTGTCTTCGCAGGACGGTCCGGGTTTGGCTCCAAATCCGCTGGCAGTCTTAATTCTGCTCCAAATAAGATTTTCGCCGGAGTACGTGAGGTGGAATCATGGACGGCCGACTGGTAAGCCAGTAGTAATTTTGGTATGTTCACATCCCAATCCCTTTGGTGTGTGCTAACCCCTTTTCTGAGATATTCCCCAAGTGTCCGGTTAAATTTTTCGACCATGCCATCAGATTGTGGATGAAGTGGTGTCGTTCTTGTCTTTTTGATGCCATACAATTCACACATTTCTTTGAATATGGCCGATTTGAAATTTTGTCCCTGATCAGAATGGAGTTCTATTGGAACCCCGTATCCGTATCGGCACACCCAATTATTTACAAAGGCATCTAGGTTTTGGACTCTTGATTTGGGATGGCATACACTTCGGGCCATTTACTGAAATAGTCTAAAACTAGGACATACCGGTTTCCAGCCTCACTGACAGGGAATGGACCAGGAACATCGATGGCTACTCGTATCCGCTCGAAAGGGGCACCTGCGTTGTACAGCTGAAGTTTGCCACGACTTCTTGTCGTTGGACCCTTGGCTGCAATGCACTGCTCGCAATTGGCTATCCAATCGGTTGCAGATTGCTGACATCCCACCCAGGAAAATCGTTGTTTTATCTTTTCCAGGGTTTTTGTAATGCCCAGATGGCCGCCGCTGGGACAATTATGGAACTGCTTCAATACCTCATTTATCTTGGAAGTGGGCACGACAATAAGGTCGGTTGTGGTTTTGCCATCTGTACTCTCCCAAGACCGATATAAGCAGCCCTCAACCAGTTTTAGGCTATTCCACTGGACCCAGTATGATTTCGCAAGTGGGCTTTCAGCTGATGTCTCATTACGGGTCGGTTTTCTGTTGCCCTCCTTAGGCGATATAATCTTCGCCAGAATCGGGTCATCTTTCTTTCTAGGTTCGTCATTTTCTCTTCAACATTCTTCTTAATGCCGCAGAGTTTTTCGTCAAACTCGCCAACTCTCTGCTCTATACTCCCACTCGTTTGTCCAATACCTCTGATATTTCGTGGAGTTTTTGGTTTGTTGTTCTAGAAGCTTCCTGAAGTTCCTGTCTGACTTCCATGAGGATTTTTTCACTGTTGCTTCTAGAAGCTTCTTCTAATCTCTCGTAATTAGCTCTAGAAGCTTCCTGGAACTCCTGTCTTACTTCCGCTAAGATTTTCTCGCTGTTACTTTTAGAAGCTTCCTGGAACTCTTGTCTGACTTCCACTAATATTTTCTCACTGTTGCTTCTAGAAGCTTCTTATAATAGTTTCTGGTTATTTTCCATCATAGCGGCTAAAATTGCATTTAAGTCCAAATTGGTACTTGAGATAGGATTACTTACAACAATGTCTTCTTTATCGTCAAACTCGTGTGTACTTATATCGATTCCTCGTCTTTGGAATTCATCTGTCAACTGCCTTTGTAATTCAGCCTCATTTCCTGTTGTTGGCAGATCCAGTTTAGCTGCACAATTTATTTAACAAAGCTCAATTCACTTGGATAATTATTCTTAATTACTACTCACAATATGCACTGATAGCGTCACTGTTCTTCAGATTACACAGTCCAATAATTCATTCACGGTCACTGAAATTCACAAAAAGACGCCACTGCACTGTCTTAAACACGGCACTAAACTGTTACTTACAGTCACGGCACAGCACTGTTCTTCACATAAAAACACTTTACCGCACTGCACTAATTCGCACTGTAGCACTGATGTGAACATCAAGACAGGTGAGAATAAAACTGACTCGCTCGTGGCTGGCCGGTTCTTTATATAGGTCGTCGGCACACACCAAAGGGGAATTGCTGGGCCCTTCGACGTCTGGACTGGAAGGGTCTAGTAGGGGCCCGACCCTCTGTCGGCTTCTTTGATCTATATCGCACTTCCCAAATACGCGACTCTCTCTGCTAATCCTTTAATTTTCGCAACAATATAAAATGGTTTTGAGGAAAGCAGTACTATCGATATATATTCTATACTATAATCCAAACAATTTTTTTATATATATTTATGAGGTATATATTCACCAATGTAATTATTTATAAAAGTTCTAGATTTTCTAGAAATTTCGTAATTTCAAGATTTTCTTCCTGTAAAACATTTTTTTTTATATGCAATTCTCTAATTTTTCCGGTAAAGTTAATTAGAACAACTTTCTGCATGTTCTAATAATTTTTATTTTATACTAACTTTTATGAATATTATTTTTTTGTGTGACCTGTCAACCATTCTGGTCATTAACGCCAAACCGTTTTTGTGGATTATTAATTTCAAAATATTTTAATATGTATTACTTCATTATGTTTAGCAGTCAATATTATTATTATTAGTTAAAAATTGCGACACGAGGTATAACATTTGGGAGGGGTAGATATTGGATTTTAAACTTCATCATTTATGGAAACATTGTTCAGGTGTCTTGCAACGAGGGCTGAGCCACTGGAGGGAAAATGGCTGTGAGGTGGATAAAGCTCATCATCCTATAGCTAATCATACAAGGACAAATATGAGTCTGGCTAAGGATTTTAAGAATTATGGCTTACTAGAATATAATTCATAAAACATTTTACGGAATTCTCAGGAATGTATTTAACATAGCCTCAATGTAACCTTCAAAATAAAATACAATTTGTTCTCTCCTGGTTTTTTCTTTATCAATCATTTTGGGCATAGGTGAATTCATAAAATCTATGGGGTCTGAAGTTATATTTTAAGTTTACAAATGAAGATCAGATTAATTCTTATCAACACCCATTAACAGTATTTCTGTTTTTTTTTCGTAAAAGAGAAAATAAGGGGTACTCACTAAGAATATTATGATTTATGGCTTATTAGAATATAATTTTTATAATTAGCTTTGGTTGGCTGCGGTCCCGTGACCTGGCCGGATATCTGTCACCCGTGTCTTTCTCTCTCAACAATCGGCGGTGCTTGGTATCAGCGACGGAGTCCGCTATCTCGGCCGCTGCTATTAGTTTCCCTGGGTCATTGGAGTAGGCTTCCATGTGCAGGGTTGCCTGCATTTCCGGGCCTCCTCGCGGAAGGTCTGATGGAAATAGCACCAATCTCGATTGTGGCTTGGTGACCGGGTCCGGCTCCGGGAGTGTGATCGTTCTCATCGCCCTCGAGCCAATTGGCTTTTAAGCTCCTTCACGTCTTGGCATAGCTGCTGGATTGTTTCCTCCAGGTGAGCTAGTTGAGTGGGCCGGGGTGAGGAGGGTTGTGTGCGTACCTCGTGGATGGTTGGTTCGTACACTTCGGCAATTCTGTCGGCGATTTCTGCCAATTTATCCACTGAGGAATTTATCAATCGTCACTGCTAATGTTGCCTGCAAGCGGTCGGGTGGTGCCCTCAGCCAGATTGTTCGAAAAAGGTCCGAGGACACGGAGGTACCTGCGAGACGTTTCAGCTCGTTGAGAAGCTGGAGCGGTCTTTCTCCCTCAGCCAGGCGCCTCTCCTCCAAAAGTCGGCGAATTCTGAGGTTTTCAGACTCCGCGTACCAGTGCACAAGTCGAGTCTTAAGAGTTTCATATGGTTCGGCAGGGGGGTTCTTCACGATACCCTCCACCTCCTTGAGAATATCAAATTCGAGGTTCGCCACCACCAGCTGAAATATAATTCGAGATGATGTTACCCTGGATGTGGCGAAAACTGCTTCTCCCTGGCATTGTGTAGGCCAGAAAGGAGTGGAAACAGAACGGGGGCTCCTAGCCTGGCAGAACCACAGTTCCGGGTCGGCTTTCCAGAAACTTGGTATTCGGATGTACGGCCCTACTCCGAAAGCGCCGACGTCGGTAGTCACGGCTGTGGCAGCCGCAGGCTTCTCCGCTACGTTTTCCCCCATCTGAGTGTCCATCACGTCCGGGTCACCACTTTAGTGCAGGAGGTAAAAAAATAATAACAATCGCTCCAAAATTAAAATAATGCACTATATTGTAAAATAATGATAAAATAAACAATGAACATAAAAACACTTTCAATAAAAAACGATAAAAAAAAATCAAATAAAAACTGTTAATTCTGTTCGTATAATAAACAAGTAAAAATAATTAATTAATTCTTTTATTTTTTTTGGCAACACTGACTATCTGTGGCGGGTAGACAACCGGTGTGGCGGGGAAGGTTGCACCAGTGACGCTAAAGAGCTGCTACTTTATTTATAATGTACTTTATTATCATAACTATTTTACATTAAACTTCTGTAGGATTAATTTTAAATAATTGATACATATATACGTTATTATATTATTACAGAATAATCAATTCTTTTGCTGCTTTCATTCCACACGTGGACCACCTGTTAAAACCATTCTATAGACAAACCAGTATGAATTCAAAACCTGTTGGTAAGCAAAGTAAATTCACTGAATTCATCTATTTTGTTTAAAGTCTAAATATTATAATGTGACTGTTAAATCTAAATAAAAACCAACCATTAATCATTTATTTAGATCTAAGGTAGTAGTTTGAACTATGTATTACTAAAAAGCTTTATAAATTGGTTTATTTCAGCAAAACAACATAAATGTTCTGCACCCATTGATGGTGTTGTAACGAAGGATAACTCTGCTCAGAATCATGAACATGTGATGTGAGTAATAATTAATTAGTTTCATAGAGCTATAAAACAGTATGCACCAGTTATAGCTTGTTTCTCTTAATTGTTTTTACTTTCCTTGTCCAGTAAGAAAAAAGGCCTATATTTTAATTTTTTTTTCATCAAATTTTGGTACTTTAAATTCTGCTATTCTTATTCTCATACTATCTTAATATTATCTCAAATTTGAGTTGAATACTTTTATAAAATAATATCTGTCAATTAAACACTAATTAAAATGCTTAACCTCCTTTTTCTATTTCTGGAAAGAGATATCCATTCTGGGTATTTTCCATTGTTCATTAAACACTTTTACACACAGACTCCCTTAATCTATATAGTATTTTAAGTAGTAGAATTAGTGTCTGTCATGATATAATTAACTTAACCTTTTACCAAAATATTAACACTAGAGGAGGCCTCTCTTTGCTCAACTACAGGTAACATCAACAACTCCTAAACAGTGGAAAATGTAATCACAAAACTAGGACCAAATTTGACCATTCTGAGTGTTCAGCTTATTGATATATATGGTTGAAGTAAATGTTTGTGTCCTTTCTAAACGGGAAATGAAAAGATACCTCATCTGTTAGATGCTTTTATTCCTAATTAATAATTTTAAACAGAAATCACCAGTGACTGCATAAAATCAGTCAAAGAGAAAATGTCTGTCACGCACTTCACCCTCTGCTAAACTTAGCAGATTTCCGAGTCGCAATATGATTTCAACCCTCCATCTATTCACTATTTCTCCTGTAATAGAAGGCATATGTAAACAGGAAGTGAAATATCAACTAGAAATGAAATGATTAGTGATTCAGTAACACAAAGTGAAAATTCCGACTAGGAGTGGTGATTTACCTGAACTTAATAACAAAAAAAAATGTTTATCCTGCTGAGGCTTCTTAAATTAAACAGACTTCTAATGTGCTGGTTTGAGACACTAATTATTTCGTCTCATATTTCTAAATAAAACTCAGATAATTAGAAGTGGGGGTTTAATGAAGCCTGAAATCAAAGAAGGTACAAGTAATTCACTTAATATTCGAGTTGTGTAAAAATTTATAGAAGAACAATTTTAGAGAATCCATGATTTATGAAGATTGGTTCTATAACATTTTTTGATCTACCTCATAATAACAGAGATATTTAACCAAGCAAAAGGCCTCACTGATATATTTACACATAGAATAAGAAACAGCATAGCAATAACTTAATGATGATTCTCCATAAAGAATGAGGAAAATCCTGTGTGAGGAAATTTACTTTCAATAGCAAGCAGGGGAAATTGCACTTATGATCGGTATTTAACGGAGTTACTTATTTTAACTTGGTGCTTAAATATATATGTGTACATTTTACAAAGTTAATTTGATTTTCAAACCCTCCTCATTAGCCTATCCCAAATTACGTGCCCCATTTAGATGCTTTAATTTTTTCCTTTTTTTGTTGACATTCAGTTCTCTAATATTTAGCACTAACAGATCACAGCCAGTTACCCATTACGTGTTCAAATATTTAAATTTATTCTTTATAGCATAACAATTTATTTATTGTCTAAAGTTAGTCCCTTTGTTCACAATTATTGTTTCAGAAATTCTAGATTGAAAAGGCAAAATCAGTCATCAGATAACTTGACGCCTGAAAAAAAACGTAAGTCAGAAGTGACTGTGTGTACAACACCTGAGAAGATAGAAGAAAAATGCCCAACAACAAAATTAAACATTGGGTACAATGCTGCAAGGAATATATTGAAGTATGTCGACTTTAAAACACTTCTCAGAGCTAGCGAAGTATCAAAATTGTGGCGATTGGCAGCAAGATCTCCTCAACTGGTAAGATATTTTCGTTAATATTTTGGGAAACGTTGCCTAAAGTGTGAAATTGTATACTCAGAAGAGATATCAACTCAATTAAAGCAGTTTTACATATAGAGAAATCTGGGTTTGAGATCTCATGCAAGACGTTTACAACAATTCAAGTGGTGATTTATATCAAATTCTGTAATTATGTCAATACCTTCATACCTTTTATCCATGGGAAGCCTCTTCGAACCCCAAACATGTTCCGGGCGACCTGATTTGGTGCAGCTAATTAATTACCCACTGATCATAGTCCTTGAATACAACTAACAATAATGTATACACATTTTGTATGTTTTACATTTAGAGCACACCACTTTGTCAATTTAAATGAAGCATTACTTGATACCCCCTAACTAAGGTTATCTTGTTTAAAAATATTTCTAATAATATTCTTACTTTATGTACAACTATCATGTACATCTGCAGTACTTAATAATAATTAATAAACAAAATAGCTGTTTGAATTAATATAATTCATATAACTCCCTTTTAATACGCAGTAATGGAATACATATATTAGTTAATTTATATAAAATTTAGTGAGGCCAGAATTATAATATCTACTTTATTAATCTAAAATTCTTAGAGAATTGGTTCTTGTTTAATTATTTTACATTTTCTTGTAGTTAAATTAAAGTACAACTTATTCTAACAATTTACCAGAGCATGTAGAAGTGCGTTTTATGCATTTTTTCATTTTTATTTATTTTCAAAATCATTTACATGATCATCAGCCTTGTAGATACTCATTTAAGCATTAATCACTTTTAATTTAGTACACACCTAACTTTAGCTTTTAGTAAATGTAATATGATTCTCACTATCAATTCATATTATTTATATATATATATATATATATATATATATATATATATATACTTATATAAATCAATTAGCCAATTCGTATTTTATTTATCACAATATAATGTGTTTTGTATAAGGTTAGGTTAGGTTGTTGGTTTATGTGTGATAAAGAGCTAGGTTATTATGCCCGGTTTTGTTTAAGTAATTCAATTCGCAATATTGTTAATTCAAAATAATTCAATACTACTCTGCATTAATGTTTATTAGAACCTGGTATGGACTCTACAGATATTGCTTTACAATGTTTTATTACTTTATTTTGTTAATGAACTTTACCTGTTGTTTAATCATTTTCAGTAAATGAAATTCCAAATGTGATATTTCAGATTAGTGTTTACCTGTTACAAGGAAAAGATTTGTACACAATCTATTCAACACAAAGTTTCATTTATTAAACAGAGTGACATTATCAAATTCTCTCTTCGGTTGGACTCATTCGACATCTTTCTTATCTTAGGCGTGTGGGGCTGGTAGGTCTCCCTCTCTAAGGGGGGGGGGGTCCATTATTCGCTAAGTATGAAATTCGAAAGCCAGTTATTTGACCTAATAGCTTAAATCTATTAAAAATATGTACTACTAAGGGAGTGCATACTTCATTTTTTTAACATTTTAAAATACATGTACCAATATTTTAACTGTAATAAAAACAGTAGTGATTAGTGATGATTAATATTATAACAGCAGGAATGTTAAGTACTATAGGGATCATAAAGATTTTAATATTTTTTATTAGCAGATTTCCCTTGAGGGAAATCAGCTATTGAGGTCGTACTCATGACGCGATTTTCAAAGAATTTCTTCAAATGTCCATCGATCCTACCCAGGAGATGACGAAAATGAGGTCCACTCAAAATTATATATATATATATATATATATATATATATATATATATATATATATATATAAATGTCTGTTAACGCTCTAGCGGTCGCAATTTTTGTTTGACAGTTTCCATACTCGATATTTAAACGTTTTATGTAAAAAGACAGCAGATCAAAGTTCGTCCAGTGGGAGGGGAGATTTTCGAAAATTCAAAATATCTCCGTTACTATTCATCGGATCAAAAAATTTTATAAGGCCAATCTTATTGAAAATTAAATTTACTATAAATATTGTTGTGTACATATTTTCCGTATAATGATTATTAACCGAGATATTTGGATTCTTTAGTTTTACGTTCTCGGTAAACCCCCACTCATACTAGTGTCATATTAATAAT
>CM032233.1:10687500-10695000 GCA_019009955.1 Riptortus pedestris
AAAAACAAAAACATTTATTTTATAATAAAGAAGTGGTAAAACGGATGTCTCGATACCCCTTACATTTATTACTAGTCTTTTACCTTAACCGGGAGTCTCTCTATAACCATTGGTTAAGCAGCCTTATTTTAATGCTAGCCATTACTTTATTAATTAATAATTAAATAAATGTGACAGTGCATAAATGATAATTTAATTTACAACAATGACAAAAAACTTATGACTTGGAAAAACTCCTAGCATGGCAAAGTTATTCATTTGTTTCTTGAAAAACGTGAATGTTAAGTCCTTCGACATCACCAGGATATCAAAGACCCCAATCTTTCGCTGGAATTTGAGATTTCCTAACAACAAGTGCTCTGGATACTAGGATCACAGTCTTTACATGTGCCAAGGCCTCATCACCTTCAGACTCACTTTCCCGAGTGTCCATATCTCTGCCTTACAATTCCAAACATTGCTCCAAAAATCTTGATTTCCGTTTGCTATTTTCCTTATCCTTCATATTAATATGGAATACCCTGATCATTAAGTGCAGTAGATGTGCTTCAAATTTCCTTAACTCAGGTGCTTCAAGTATCAGTTACTCTATCCTCTTCTCACAGATTTTTAATTCAGTAGCCCGATCCAATGTCAGCCACATTGGCTGAAAATAGCTTTTCCATTTTCAGTAAAAACGTTAGTTTTATCCGCACGTCATGAACTGTCCTTAAATCAGATAATCCTCTAAATTTTAATTCATATCATAAATCCTCTTTATTTAGCCTATCTATATCCATTTTAAATTTGTTGCAATCTGGCTGCGGCAATAGGAAGTGGAAGCTGTAAAAGATGATAATTCTCACAACCAAATCACTAACAAAGAATTTAGGAAGAGTTCACCAACAATCGACTCGACTCAAAATTTAAATATGTGAAATTATTATTGAAATTGATCTGGAATATTAATTAGTGCATCGACATTAAGAGCTGTGAATTTTATTATAAAAATACATCAGCGTTATCTACTAAAATACCAGAGCACGTGGTTACTTAACTCCAAATTGGATAAAAATCTTATTCACAGGATAAAACTAGACATTTAAGTATTCATAAATAATAATCATAATGTGCTTTGTGCTGGCATTATTCAAAATATAAAATATATGGTCATTTGTGATGAGTTTATGTAATGCAATGTCAGATTCATTACAAATTATTTAATAATATTTACCAATAAATATTTAATATTATATTATTATTTAAAATTATTATACAATAAATACTATTATTTCCTTATTCTCACAATACATTTATTTAAAAACAATTAAAGGGACTAATTCTTTGCATCCTCATTAACAACCTTAGCTAAAAATAAAACCTGTGGAAAATCATAATTTTCCTCAGAATTATTCTATAACCATACGCAGATAACTAGTAATTAGACAGTAGTGATGGCATCTATCGACAGGTATCGCAATAGTTCAGTAGGATAGTTTAAAGGCAGGGAAGGTAGAACCTTAGCAACTCTCATCTAGAGGATTAATTGGTATAGTTGAAAGATGGGGAGAGTTAAATCCTTATAAGCAAAGCAGGACCATCACCTAGAGGCTTTCGAAGGCATAGTTTAAACATATTGAGTGTATAGTACTTATGAGTAAAGTAGCACCAGGATCAAGAGGATTGTGAAGAAACAGTTTAAAGGTATGGTGGTAAAATCCTTATTATCTAAGAAAGACTCTCACCCAGAGGACTGAGTCAAAATATTTAATGGTATGGATAGTAAAATCCTTTTGAGGAAAGCAGAACTATCCGTATATAGTCTATACTATAATCCCTACAATTTTTTTAATATATTTATGAGGTAAGTTCTAGATTTTCTAAGAATTTTATAATTTCAAGACTTTCTTCCTATAAAATATTTATATATACATATATATATATATATATGTATATATGTGTAGCCTCTTATTTGATATTGAATTAATTACGATAAAAATTAACAAAGTATTCATATCTGAATGTAATTACATATATTCATTTAGCTCTAAAAGTTTGAGAAAATTCTCTAACAATGGTCAAAGTTGGAGGAGGACAATATATTGCTAAGAAAAAAAAAACAATATTTACTTTTTTGGCCAAAAAATTGTAGCTGTCATAGGCCTACACAATAGATTAAATCTGATACTTATTTTGCAATAGTGTTTAGCCTATCCTTTATTATTATTTATTAACAAAGTAGAAGACAGTGAACCAAACACAGTATTAATGTGTTTATCCCCCCTCAAAAGTTCTATGAAACTATACAGTGTTATAGAGTTAACAGTAAAGGTGTATTGCTGTAGTTGAAAATATCTTTATAAATTTGGTGAGCTATATTTATTTTGTTTTTTGTTGTTGGCGGAAGTGTATTAAAACTTTGTACACTTTTTTTAAATCAATATTTTTGTTGAAGTTGGTATGGTTTTAGGAAAAAAAATGATGGCTCTCAAAACTAATTATGAAGTATGTATGAATAATAATATGAACTAATTATGGTATTTTATATATATAATTCAATCTGAGGACAGCCAGGATAAAAAGTTTGACATTTTTCTTCCTGGTACTGAAATTAGTTTTTTCAAAAATCATTATGGTGAAGCTATGTATTTTTATATGATGATATTGTTTCACATCAATTTAAATATTAGAAATGCCGGACTCAGTAATTACTACTCTCTTAGGGGAAGTCCTATGCTCTTAATATATAAATAGTATGTAGATAAATTGTTAATTACTTCCAGCTCTGTAAATATGAGTATAATGCAGGTTATTCTTATTATTTATTATGAATAGAAACAAAATTTCTCTAAACTTTAACAAAGTCTACGTCTAGTTCCATTTAGCACACTTTATCTATAAATTTTATGATTATGTTCGAATATTTTTGCAAAAGTAGAAGAATGACAGACATACAGATACTCTGTTAAGAAAAAATATATGCCAGACAGGGCCTCAGGTTTAATCACCGTTTTATATACCACGAGCTTCACCTTCCGAGTGACAGGTTCTTCAATTGGAAAGTTTCTGCAGAGCTAAGAAGTATAGAACCAATATAGAATAACTATAAATATTGAAACATGTTTAATGAAAGTGAAGATAAGGTCTCTGAGAATTGCTTAATGGTAGTAATGGAAACCTATACAGATCCATGGATTAATTGGCATAAGGACATCTGCCTAAGAATCTCTGGGCTAAACAAAAATTGTTGTTGGTTTCCTTAAAAATTACAACTTCCAGATTACAGTAGCTACTATAAGGTGTGCCCTACAACATCCCAATTTGATCTGAGTCTCCTTATAATAAAGCATATTGCACATTTCTAACCCAGTTGAATGACATTGAATTTACTTTCTTTTTGGAGAATTATAAGCATTAGGTTCAAATTTAGAGTGGTTTTTCTTTTGGAAAAGTAGCTATTGAGGTTGGTTACATGAAATATACTGAAAAATTCCTTTTCGAAATAAGTTTCATAGTGAATTTCTTAATTAAATACGTTTAAGATTGTATCCTAGGAAATGTATAATCATATATATATATATATATATATATATATATATATATATATATATATATATATATATATATATACTAGTTAAGTTACCCTGTTTCGCCCGGGAATTCATTTGGGGATGAATGATGATTGTAATTTTTTGGCAAGGCTTTACTTTGCACAATATTTTGACATATCTCCGTCTTAGTGTTAAGGGTTTGTTCCCATCTTTGCTCCCCTGTGTTCATCCATTTAAATTATTTATTTATGATAATTAAACAAATTCACATTCCTCAGAATAAAACTACATTGCTAAATCATCAAATCACATCAATTATCACATAAACATAGCCCAATATGAGGTCGGCAGGGATGCGGCATAACTGATAGGACAAAGGAAGTAACACCTCCCTAGGCTCAGTAGTGCCAACTCATTTAGGATCTCAATCCTGTAATACATTAAATTATATTAACAAATCTTATTACATTATCTTCACAAAATACTAAAAATGTTTATTCAAATAATTTTCACATTTAAATTAAATCAAGCATTAAATACACTTAAGGGCAAACTGGCGTTTCTCGTGATTCAAATTCACATTCCTGAGAATAACACTTAGGGCATTTCTCATGAATTAATGTTTAGGAGAAGAGAAAGGGGGGGGTGGCAGAATACTTTACTTGATGCAATCTGTTACTGGTTAAAAAAACTACATAGATATGAATTATTTAAGATAAAATATTAACGTAGATTTGAATTAATTTTTCCAGGTGAGGTACCTGGTAGCTCATATTGGAAAGAATTGTTGAGCATGTCAATATTTCTATGCAAATTACTGGCTTCATACATTGTTATAGGAAAAAATGTTTAAAACAAAAGTCACTCTAAATAAAAAAGTAAACAGCTTTTGTTATGTGCACGATTGCCGAAAAAAACAAATAGAAAATGAAATATCGCGAATTTTCATTTCAGACCTCCATTATAACCCCCACTCCCGTTTGAACCTAAAAATTTTAATATAGTTTATAATCATTGAAGAATTAATGCTAATTCACATTCCGAGTTTTGTTAAGTTCGGTTCAATCGTTCGTGCCCAATAAAATTGTTGGCTCCCGCTTTAGTTTTTAGTGTATATCTCGTTTATACTTTGTTATACGTCAAAAGTGAATATAGAAAAAGTAACTCTACATAACAATGTAAACAACTTTTATTTTAACTATGTACATATTTGCCAAAAAAGCAATAGGAAACGAATTATCGCTATTTTTAATTTCAGGCCTCTCTTATAACCCCACTCCAGTTCGTTTCAGAGAATATAAACATAGCCTAAAGTCTAAGTTGAGTTAGTAGTAATATACGTACAAGTTTCATAAAATTCGGTCAGCGGTTTACGCGTGAAAAGGTAACAAAGAAACAGAGAGACACCAAAGAACTAAAATGCACTTATATTGTCTATGACATGTGATACGAAAAAGTATCGTGAAATTTCATTAAAAAAAAAAAAAAAAAAAAAAAAAAAAAAAAAAAAAAACAAAACAATGTACGGACAGAGGTTACAATTTTATATATATATATATGTGTGTGTGTGTGTGTGTGTATGTATAGTTCAATTTTCACGTCTTGAACACAACCTGGGTCGCTTATTTCCATTAAGAGAAATCTGCTAAAATGGGAAGAAACCGGGAATTACCAATAGTGGGTTGGTAGCACGGTTTTCCCCTCCCAGAATTAAGGCGGTTTGTAGGAAGCTATATTTATACTGTTCTTCTATGGTTTTTCTTTGTCGATTAGTATAATTATTCCTGCTGTGAGTGTTTTAAAGTCGTAGTCTGTATCAAATTCTATACAAGTTCAGTCATATTGCTTTCACAAGTTTCGAAATATGTCTGTTTTTTTTCAATGTAAGTATGAGATCTCTATAACCTTAACTACAGCCATTACTCTGTTAATAGCTTTTTTTATTGTTTACTCATCATATAAGGACAAATTATGAGTCCGGCTAAGGGTTTTAAGAGTTATGGCTTACTAGAATATAATTCATAAAACATTTTGCAGAATTCTCAGAAATGTCATTAACATCACAATATAACCTTCAAAATGAAATACAATTTTTTCTCTCCTGGCTTTTTCTTTATCAATAATTTGGGACATAGCCGAATACATATAATCTAAGGGACCCGAAGTAATATTTTAGTTTACAAATGAAGATCAGATAAAATTATTATTAACACAAATCTCCTATTTACAGCATTCGTTTAAATTTTCAAGTAATTATTGATTTCTATAACCTTCACTATTGTCAGCCATTATACTGTCAATTGTTTGACTTTGATTTTGTTTTATAACTATTGTAAAAGAAAACATAAAGGGTACTTGCTAAGGATTTTATGAGTTATGACTTATTAGAATATAATTCATATAATTAGATTATATTTTGCTGGATTCTCGGGAGTTTATACGCACTCATTGTTACCTTCAAAATAAAATAAAATTTCCCTCTCCTAGTTGTTTCTTCATAAATCATAAGGGCTTTGGTGAATAATTGAAATATATTTTATGATTTTCAAATGAAGATAAGAATAAATTAGGATATCATCCGTAGTAGTATAAATTTTCAATGAGATTGGTTGCATAATATTTCAAATGACTCATAATATTGATGATATTTCGATTTTTCCCCTCTAAACCATGTGAGTAAATATTAACTATGGTATTGATAAAATAAAAATCAAGTAGTTTAGTACAGAATATTTAAAATAATAGTGATACTCCTAGAAGGTAGTAAAAAGAAAAGTTAGAGAAAACATGTTTAAAATAACATTTGTAGAAAATTTAATTTGCAACAATATTTCATACTAACTGATAATAATGATGACAATTTCTTCATATGTCCATCAATTATACTCACAGAGTTGAGATAACAAAACTCAAAACCACACAGCTCTGTTCAAAACCACACGCACACACCCACGCACAAACACACATAACCACAATATTAAAAATTGAGGAGTTCATCAGCTTCCTTATTCTCAACTTAAACACTAAATAACAACTGAAAGTTATTCTTGATATCTAAACATTAGAAAGTATTCATGGTTACATAATTTTAATAATGTTGAAAATTGGGGTTCTTGATCTACTTTTCAATAAATGTGTTTAATGTTCTTCATTGTCATAACCATATTACATTAAACTTCTGTAGGAATAATTTTAAATTATTGATAAACATTTTTGTTATTAAATTGTTTAGCAATAATCAATTCTTTTGTTGCTTTCATTTTACAAGTGGACCACCTGTGAGAAGCCATTCTAAAGATTTTGAAACCACAATTCTGACTCCAAGAAGATCACACATTGTGAAAGCTTGCTCTTAGGCCAAAGTCAAAAAGGAAAGCGGAAATCCATGTCTGAACAAAAGAAACCAAAACAAGTTGGTAAGCAAAATAAATTCACTGAATTCATCAGTATTGGTTAAAGTCTAAATGTTATAATGAATAATGTGACTGTTCGATCTAAGTAAAAACCAACCATTAATCATTTATTTAGATCTAAGGTAGTAGTTTGAACTATGTATTACTAAAAAGCTTTATAAATTGATTTATTTTAGGAAAACAACAGAAATTTCCTCAACCCATCGATGATGACATAATGATGAGCAACTCCCTGCAGAATCATGAAAAACAGACTAGGTGAGTAATAATTAATTAGTTTCGTTGAGCTATAAATCAGTATGTACCAGTTATTGCTTGCTCCCCTTCATTGTTTTTACTTTCCTTGTCCTGTAAAAAAAAGGCCTATATTTTAATTTTTTTTTTCATTAAATTTTGGTATTTTAAATTCAGCTTTTAATACTTTTTTAAAATAATATCTGTCAATTAAAGACTAATTAAAATGCTTAACTTACTTTTTCTATTTCTGGTAAGCCATTCTGGATATTTTCCATTGTTCATTAAACACTTTTACACACAGACTCTCTTAATCTATTTAG
>CM032233.1:10700000-10887500 GCA_019009955.1 Riptortus pedestris
TTATTTAATTGTTTTATTCTTTTTCTCCTTCTGCCATTTTTTAATGAATTCATTGAGTGCCCTGAGACTTGCTTCATCTTTAACAAGCTCTTCTATGCCTGGGTTGTAATTATATGTGATGTCCTTGAACAGGATCCTACTTCTTGCTTCATCATATAAGTGTGCACTCCATCAGCACGTGTTCTGGCAGTTTCACTTGAGTTCGCCTACAAGCGCAGTGTGGTGATTCTCTCCTCTTGAACCTGTGGAGGATAATGGTATATGGACAATCACCGTGTCCTGAGAGGAAACTGTGATAGTAGGACGGTGTCTCAAGCAAATGATTTTTTTAGGGGGACTTATAGATCGCACCTTTCATTTCATAAATACACGCCGGTCTGGGCAAACCTTTGGAAGGTCTTTTCTTTCCCCTTGCACTTGACAACAATAACAGGGACAGCTCTTCCAGCTATGTCGCTCTTCTATGCGGCCTCAGTGTTTCAGCTCCTGTGTCCCACAATCAGGTTTAACTACCTCCACGTGCAAAGGCCCCTTTTTCCTTGTGCGAGGCAGTCCACTTCAAAACGACTTTTCAACGGCCGCTTCTGTAATGACCTTGTTGGAGTTTCTTGTTGTGAGTGCCACAGAGAGTATCAGGGCACAAGCCATATCTTTTCACTAGCGCTGCTCGTTGTCACTGAAAGGCAAGAGCCCTCTGTTTCAATGGTAAACCCAACACCCCCATGTTTAGCCCTTAAAAGGAGAAACCGCATCGGAGAAAGGTGAATAGGTCCTCCCAGCTAAACTATTTTTGATAAGCATATAACCTTTTTAAATGGTCCCTACTGGGCCTTCTAAATCATGGATCTTAATTTTACCTACCATTTATTTTCAAAATATATTGTTTGGTGTCCACCCGTAATTGTTGAGTGGATATATCCGCACGCCATTTTAGGTTTATCGAATCCCTGTAAGTCTTGGTTGTGACTCCTAATGGTAAAGGGTCAATGTGGGTAACTGGCCTGCCGATTTTTTGTGCTACTTAAAGGGCGTTAGGAGTGGGAGACCAGACTTCGGAGCGTCTCAATTAACCAGACACAACATCCCTGCCAAGCGCCAGATAAGCATCTGCCTGTATCAATAACGCACACTCTCTTAAATCAGTTTCGTTTGGAGATAACCCCATACCAGTATTGCCATGCATTAGAGTCCATACAAGACTTACTTGTCCTTTTATCTTGCAAGAACCGTACAGTCCTTTTCTATTTTGGCTGTCCCTAGACATCGGACCTATAAGGGGCTTGGAGTCTAGGTGAGGCAGGTAGGGCTTGCAAATTAAATAAAGAGTCGTCCGGTCCTCCGTCCTATAGTCATTATACTTGTGATGCTTTCCGAGGTTAGGGTTTTGTAATGGGGATCGGTGTCTTTATGTGTCTCTGTCTAGTCTTTGTCTGGTTCCGTGCCGTCCGCGTCCGTCCTTACGTACCGTCTATGCTCTCTCTCTCCTCTCTGCTCTCTCTCTCTCTCTGCTCTCTCCTTCTCTCTCTGCTCTCTCTCTCTTTCGCTCTCTCTCTCCTTCCCCTCTATCTCTCTCTCTTTCGCTCCCTCTCTCTATCTCTATCAATCTATCTCTCTCTTCTATCTCTCTCTCTCTCTCTCTCTCTCCTCTCTCTCTCTCTTCTCTTTCTCTCTCTCTCTCTCTCTCTCTCTCTCTCTCTCTCTCTCTCTCTCTCTCTCTCTCTCTCTCTCTCTCTCTCTCTCTCTCTCTCTCTCTCTCTCTCTCCCCCCCCCCTCTCCCCCCTCCCCCTAATAATACTATTATTGAATAATCTAATTACTTATGGGTCGCTATCCTTTCAAATTGAAATTAAACTGTTATCATATGATTTGGTAAGTTATAAGTATCAAACAGAACTTGGAAATAATTTGAAGAAAGCTAGTAATTTCAACTCCATTACATTCTACCTAGACCTAAGCTTTAGTGAACACGAGTGGGTCACTTTATAATAGAATAACCTTTTTTTATTTGATTCTAGAGTCTGGGTTCTATTGATAGCCTCTACGGCATCGAAAGATATTTGCCGGCGGGCCTTGTTAACCTTCAGCTGTCTAGTTGCATTTTTTTGTCTCATCAATTTGCCACTGAAGCATTACCAAGGCTAACCAAGTTAAGGAGACTACATCTAGAAGACGGACTGATTGAATGTCCTACGGAGGCCATACTGGATGCAGTATCAAACCTTCCTGAGCTTAGAGAACTAGGTCTGGTTGATGTTTCTGTTAATTCAAGGTTTCCCACAGCTCTGGCTCAGTGTAAGAACATCAAATACCTTCACATCGTACCAATTTTTTTACCCCAAATGGTTAGTACATTCTTTCTCACTAATTTGTATATGAGTGTGTGTGTGTGTGTGTGTGTGTGTGTGTGTGTGTGTGTGTGTGTGTGTAGGTATGTAAGTATGTATGCATGTATGTATCAAGGTATTACTATTGATGTATTTAAAAAAGAAGTTTTTTTTTAAATTCACACATTTATATACTGTAAGCCAATAAAGATAAAAACTTTTAAATTTTGCAGCTGTTTCAATTCCAAATTAGTCCAAACATCTGACTGACAAAAGCAAATATAGTGTGTCTTCATGATGATATTTTCAATATGATTATGGGAAAGCTAGGATATAATAAAATTGAGAAAGTGCCTCTCTCGGAGCAGCAACAAGCATAGTTTCCACCTGCTTCAAACCACACTCTATGATATCATCCACAATCTATTCTCTATTTCTCCAACAAGAATACAATTTCTGGAATAAAATATACATAATATATTGTTCAGAATATATTTTTCAGTAATCAACATTTTTTGTAGTACAACATTTATATTTGGTGGGGATAATTTTATCTGGACAGTTTTAGATTGATGATATCAAAATTGAAATTCTTTCCATGTCTATTTCTAAATGTATTTAGATAATGAATATTATCTACATGCATACTTTTATTTCCCAAGTTCTGGTATAAGACACTTGTGATCTCATATCACCACGTATTCTCTATTTATATGCAAAAAAAAACTGATGAGTAGAAGGGGAGGTTTACTCAAGGAAGAAAACAAAAATGTATGAATAACTTGCTTAATACTTGAGTTACCAAAAATGCATGGAACAATTATAGAAAATCAAAAATTTAACAAGATTGATATTATAACATTTTATGATCTGACTCATAATAAAGGAGTTGTATTGAATTTTCAAACCCTCCATCTCTAAAACACCACTATCCAGTTCCAGAAATATCTCGGTTAATATTCAGTATAGAGAAAACATGTCTATAACAACATTTATAGAAAATTATAAAAATAGCGATATTTCGTTTCATATTGGTTTTTCGGCAAATATGCACATAAAAAAGTTGTTTATTTTGATATGTAGAGTAACTTTTGTTATATCCACTTTCGTCGTATTCCGAAGTTTAAATGCGTTATACGCAAAAAATTATAGCGGGAGTCAACAATATTATTTGGCACAAAAGACTCAACTAAATAAACCTCGGTATGTGAATTAGCAGTGATGTCTTAATTATCATAAGCTATACCAACATTTCTAGGAATGGACAGGAGTGGGGGTTGTAAGGAAGGCCTGAAATTAAAAATAGCGGTATTTCATTTTCTACTTGTTTTTATGCAAATACGCACATTGCAAAAGTTGTTTATTTTGTTATTTTAAGTAACATTTATTATATTCACTTTTACCGTATAACAAAGTATAAATGAGATATACATTAAAAACTAAAGTGGAAGCCAACAATTTTGTTGGGCACTAATGATTGAACCGAAGTTAACAAAACTCGGTATGTGTAATAGCATTAATTTTTCCATGATTATAAGCTATATTAAAATTTTTAGGTTCTAACGGGAGTGGGGGTTATGAAGGAGGTCTGAAATGAAAAATTCGCGATATTTCATTTTCTGTTTGTTTTTCGGCAATCGTGCACATCACAAAAGCTGATTACTTTTTCATTTAGAGTAACTTTTGTTTTATAATTTTTTTTTGTAAAATAAGGTATGAAGCAAGTAATTTGCGTAGACATATTGACATGCTCAACAATTCTTTCCAATATGAACTATTCAGATACGTCACCTGGATAAATTAATTCAAATCCATGTTAAAATTTTATCTTTAATAATTCAAATCTTTATTATTTTTTAACGTCAGTAACAGATTGGACCAAGTAAAGTATACGGCCTCCCCCCCCCCTTCTCTTCACCCAAACATTAATTCATGAGAAACGCCAGTTGGCCTTTAAGTGTATTTAATGCTTATTTAATTAAAACGTGAACATTTTTTGAAGAAACATTTTTCGTATTGTGAAGATAATGTAATCAGATTTATTAATATAATTTAATGTATTACAGGATTGAAATCCTAAATGAGTTTGCACCACTGAGCATAGGGGGTGTGGGGTGGGGGTTACTTCCTTTGTCATATCTCTTCTTCCGCTTCTCTGCCGACCCCATATTAGTCTATGTTTACTCGATAATTGATGCTTACACTTTTAGCAATGCAGTGTTATTCTCAGGGATGTGAATATGTTTAATACTCATAAATAAATAATTTAAAAGGATGAACACTGAGGAAGTGAACCCGGTTATTTCTGGTATTTATTAATTCTGCTATGTTAATATATGATGTATTTACTGAACACGCCATGAACCAATATGAATATACAGTTTACAATCGAGACTCACAAAAGAGTATTTTTAATGGCGGTTATGACATACCTAAAACAGCTGTCACCATTGGGCTTTGTACCGCATCAAGAGAAAAGAAATTATATTCATACATGGTTTGGATGACAGAATAATTTCTATGATTAATGAGTTTTATGGTCCATTACATTATAAAAAAAAAAAAAAAAAAAAAAAAAAAAAAAATACATGCATAGGAGACGGGAAATATAAAAATATTGAACACAGTGAAACCTTACAGAACAAATAATTTTATTATTAACAAATCCATAGCAACGACGGGTATAAATCCTAAACAATGGGACTGGGAATGTCAAAATGTTTTGCAAAGTAAAGCCTTGCCAAAAAAATACCACTTCATGCAGCCTCAAATGAATTCCAGGGCGAAGACGGGTACCTTAGCTATTATATATATATATATATATATATATATATATATATATATATATATATATATATATAAATTCCGCACACGCAGGGCTGCGTAAACTAAGCGAATTTTCCACGTGAAGATTTACAATAGATAAATGTAGATACTGGGTTCACCGCCAAGAATATTAAGTAAATAAATACAAACAGTAATATTTCTGTCAATTTTACATTTTAATAACCTCCGCAATGAAAAGCGTCTGAATTATTATCAAACAGGTTAGCCAACCTCTCAGAGCTGAATAGATAGATAGATAGAAATATTCTACACCGGAAAGAAAAACAATCACTTAAATATATCTGATTATAACATATTCATTTTATTGAAAACAATTTACTATAGCTAGTGCAGTAATTTATAATGAATAAGAATAATGCTTATCTCAATCACTCACCAGAATGTATTTGCATATATCTCACAAAGTAAAAGTTCAATGAAAATGGTATTTAACCTTGGAATATTAATATGACATAAGTAGGAGTGGGGGTTTACTAAAAGCCGAAAACAATAAAATCTTAATATCTCGTTTAATATTCATGATACAAATAATGTGTATAGAACAACATTTATAGATCATTCAATTTGCAATAAGATTAATTTTGTACAGTTTTTTGATCCGGCGTATAGAAACGGAGATATTTCGAATTTTCTAAATTTCCCCTCTAACCCCCCCCCCTTCCTCTGGTATGCTTTCAGCAATTAAGGAACTGGAACTCTCTTTTTATATATGATAAAATATTAAGCTTGGTAACAATAAAAAAAAATTGTGACTGCTAGAGCATTAACAGATATATATATATATATATATATATATATATATATATATATATATATATATATATATATATATATAAACACACACATATACATATACATATACATACTAGCTAAGGTACCCGGCTTTGCTCGGGAAATCATTGGAGTCTGAATGATGGTTTTTATTTTTGATAATGCTTCAATATGCACAATTACACTTCCTGTCGGGGTATATAGTTGTCCCGTGACGGTTAGGCTGAGGACTTATAAAATAGAAATTTTAGTCTTGAAGAATAAATGAAAATAAGTCCCTAGGCAATCTCCTCACCATTGTTTGACACACTGTGAATAATTCAAATCATAATCATGGATAGCGTTTGTTAGAATTAAATATTATCTATGATGTACATATTTCCTGACATAAACCAATCCGAGATTGTGAGCTTAGTTTTATACATAATAGTAAATTTGAGTAGAATGCAATTCCATCATTTCACAGGAAATAAGTTTACACAATTAACTGAGTTAACCTCCTAACAACTTCTGCCCCCTCATCAGCATCAACATTGCTTTGCTCAAATTATTTATTTAAAACATTAAAGAAAATATTTTCTAGTAAATTATATACCTGATGTAAATAAATAACATTGATACCCTAAAAATAATTTAATTTATATTCTAAAAGTGAGCTGAGGGAAAGAGATTGTAACACTCCCTGCAAACTAAAATCATATTGAGTTGAAACTCATCTTGTCTTTTGTTATAATAAATAACAAAGTTATTTTCTAATTAAAATAAATGGCAATTGAGATCCGGAGAAGGGGGAGATTAGTTACCTCCCTAATCCAAATCATAATTAGAGCTTTCATATAAACCTAAAGACATAACACGATTTGTCATAATATACCTATATTACAAACAATTTAATGAGTAATAATAAAGTTGTTGTGTTGTTGTTCTAGCAATATTGGTAAAGCTTATAGTCATGGGGGTGTTATTACTAATTCACGTAGCGAGTTTAGTTTAGCTCGTGCCAGTCTTTTGTGCCCAAAATAATTGTTGACTCAGCTATTGGTATTAGCTTATTTCTCATTTAATCTTCTGTATACAACCAAAGTGTATATAACAAAAGTTACTGTAATGACAAAATAAACAACATTTGTTATCTGTATCATCGAAAAATTAATACAAAACTAAATATCCCGGTTTTTCATTTCAGGCTTCCCTTATAACCCCCACTCCTGCTCATTTTTAGCAATGTTGGTACAGCTTGTAATCATGGAAGATTTAATGCTAATTTACATATCGAGTTTTTTTAAGTTCCGTTCAAATGGTTGTGCCAAATAAAATTGTTGGCTTCCGCTTTAGTTTTTAGTGAACATCTTGCTATATGAACAAAGTAAAATAACAAAAATTACTCTAAATAACAAAATGAAATGCATTTGTCATGTGCATATCTGCCGAAAAATCAATAAGAAACGAAATATCCTATTTTTAATTTCAGGCCTCCCTTACAAACCCCACTCCTGATCGTCCGTAAAAATGTTGGTACAGCTTATTATCATGGAGGAGTTAGTGCTAATTCATATAACGAGTTTTGTTTAATTCGGTTTAGTCTTTTGTGCCAAATGAAATTGATGCCCACTATAGTTTTTAGCATATAACTCATTTATACTTTGGAATAGAACAAAAGTGTATATAACAAAAGTTACTCTACGTAACAAACTAAACAACTTTTGTTATGTGTATATTTGCTGAAAAAGCAATACAAAACGAAATATCGCTATTTTTAATTTCTATAATAAAAGCTAAACATCTATTTATGGAAAGCAAATAACTGTGTTTTGTATTATTATAAATGTTTAAATTTATTTTCAGCCTTTGGAGGTAAATGAAAGAAACCACTTGGTGTATGTTGGAGTAAAATCACTGAGTTCAGTCCTAGAACACCTTGTATGGGGATTTACGCTACCAGAAATGATATACACTAGGCATTATATCTGTAAGCTGGAACAAAGTTTTTAGTTATAATTCTATATAATAATACTTTTATACCTAATAGAAATATATATATATATATATATATATATATATATATATATATATATATATATATATAAAGTTAAATATATCTCTTTATATACCTTCATTTTTCATATATAGTAGTCTTATAAGCTGACCTTTTGGTTTTAAGTTAAATGTGATTATTAACACTATGCAGTATATTGTTTATGAATGCTCCGAGAACGTTTAAGTAGTATACCATTTTATTTGGTGTACATTTTGAGGAACCTATTAAATTGAAATCAACTTGATTTTGTGCATATGTAGCAACCATTTCTCAACTTAGATTATAAGAATGTTGTATATCATTGTGTAGAGGTGATATTTTTCAAGATCTTGTCTGTTTTCTCATCTCAGTTGTAATATGCATGTTCTCGTGGTGTATTATTCCAAAAAAACAAAAAAAAAAAACAACAACTGTGTGCTGGAGCCAATTAATTAGCAGGGACAGTTCTACACAGCCTGAATTTGGGCATCTAAAACCAAAGTTAAGCAGAATTACATTTTCTGGTGTATTGAGTGGGATTTTAGTTTACTTGCTTTACTTCATTCCCATTTTACTATTATCCATTATATGATTTGTTTATGAATTCATTTTAATATTGTACTAGTGGTAACACATGACATGTCAGGGTATATATATACCCTAATATAAATATATTTCTCATAGAATAAATTACACTCACTTTTGTTCATCTCATTAAGACAATCTTCACAGAAACCATTTAAAAGAAGTTAAATTATCACCTTTAAATATATTAGATTTTGTGGAACCTCTTGGGAAGTATAACATGCTATGTAAAGTAAGTAAGTTTATTCATATACCTCATTAATTAATCAGAAAATGCACGTAAATCAGAGACTAAGTGCAAATGTCCATGCAGATTCAAACTATGCCATTTAGGCCTAACTTATCCTTTGTCAACTGAAAGGCCTTTGCCGAGTATTTTCCTCACTGCAATACTGTTTTCAGAACTGTAACAGGCATCCGAGACCTTCACACTCTCAAGAGCAATATTTACCCTTTCCAGTTCCCAGTACCACTTGGATATAGTCAGATGATATGAAGAGATACCACCTAGTGCAAAAGTCATTTCATCTTGAAACTGGTCTACATTTAAACCAATTGTGACATTATGTAGTTATTGCCTATATCTCAGTTTCTATACCAAATGCCATAGCAACCTGCCCATTACTCATGGAGTTTTCATAGGCAACATAATTATTTTTTTTCAGTACTTTTCAGCTGTTAGAAGAACAAAATGTTGAACTTAATTGCAGAATTTAATTTTGTCCACATTGAAAAATTTGTTTACTTCATACCCTCATTTCCATTTGTTTGTTTTGTAATAGTGATGAAAGTTTTCTTATGTTTCAGGGAAACGTATGTATCCGATTACTGGTAGTATTACCCCTATAGAAGTTCCTTGTATGTTAATGACAACCGCTCATCAACAAATAAGAACAATTTCCATAATTAGTCTCCCCGATTTGCAGTTAAATATCTCCAGAGAACTTCCACTTGCAAAGGTTGTGGTTCAAGAGCATAAGCTATAGTGTATTCATTTTCATCTTCACTGCTGCAGGGATATGCTTCTGCCTTCAGCATTATCTTCATCAGTTTTCTAATAATATAATACAGATATAATTCTCACTAAACTTACTTATAGTTTGGGATAATCTTTCTGGCAAATCATTTTCAAATATCGATTATAATAAACAAAGATTAAAGTTTAAAAGATATTTTGTCAAGAAAAAAAAAATAACTTTGTTCTGTCTTTTGACCGCTTGTTAAAGTTTGTCTGAGTGATAATCACTTCAATTATACAGGCAAATTACATTAAATCTTGTTTTGAGAGCTTGGTCTTGCTCCCCTGCTACCTCGTTTTAGGTCTATTAGGCTTTTCTGTTGGTCTTGAATATTTTTTAATGGGGGTTTACTTCGCAAAATTCACCCACAGGTGCTTAATATCTTGGTCACATTGACTTACACTGCATTTCATCATCTCTATTTCAATATCCTAGTCTTTATTAAAACTCAGGTTGTCTGTTAAGTTCTATTCTTTACAATGTCTATGTATTTCTTTGCTTCTTCTATGATCTATGATTCTGATATTCTTTTAATTTATGGTGTACTTTCTGAATCACTTGGCTTACTTTAGCCAGTATTTTGGGTGTCACCTTTCTACGGTTATAGAGATGCATTCTTTCACGCCCACCTTTATAGCATTATAAACTTTTTTAGCATTGTTTAAAGTACTGTACTTTCAATTTCAATCTAGATTTACAGCATCAAGAGTTTGGGTTTAAAATTCCGTGTTCAGGATTTTGAATTGTCACTCTATTGTTTCAAATATCTCCCTTTTCTGGGCATTAAGTTGTACTTCGATGGAATCAAGTCGTTGGATTTTTATTTTCAAATTATAACGTAAATGTTTTGATCAGGAAATTTAATTTTGAAGGCCACTCCTTTCTCTTATCTACTTCCTGATTTACACTCATTTCAATATCAAAACTGAATCCCTGTCCATCTGTTCCACCTAAACCCCTGGCAAAACATATCATCTTTTATCTCTTCCCCAAGTTTATCTTCTATTTTACAGTTATTTACTCTTTAAATGATTTATCACTGAAAATCTTTCGTACCATAGCTACCCTGCGACATCCTTTATTTCTGTGTTTCTCACTTCCAGAAAAAAATAATTCACTATTTGCCTTTAATTTTCAAAAAATAATTCCTTTACTTGTAATAAGCCTAAATATGATTTATTATAATAAATATAATATTTCCTATAGCCTATCATAGCCATACATGGTTAATTTTTTTTTTACTTGTGGATTTGTAAATCAGACTAAACATTTTTTTAAAATTACTAAAGAAACACTAAAATAATTGCGTGTGTGTGTGTGTGTGTGTGTGTGTGTGTGTGAACAAGCTTTTACTTAGGTAGCAACAATTATGCAAATTGTGACAAAGGGAATCGCCCCACGTTGTTGGTCACCAGTAATATAACCCCCCGAGGGGTGTTTAATTATATTATTCTTATTAAAATACCTTTACTGGGCCATTGAGTTAGTAAAAATGAATGTCAAAAATTCGAATGATGATTTTAATTTAGACTGGTTGTTGCTCCTCATTTGTGTTCACAAACCTGTGTACTTTGTTTGCATCACTGAAATATGTGTTAAATTTGACCATTGCAATTTGTAATTGAGCAATATATAATTTGTATTATAATTAACTTAGTTTAAGATATGGATTTGAAATGAATCAATTCTCTATACTGTGAATAAAATGTAAACTTTACTGTATTTTTTTTTTTTTTTACCTTACTTCTATAATTGTCATTAATACTGTTCAGTAAGAGAAACGTTAAATGATTTCTTGAATAAGCTTCAATTAAAGCAACTAAGAAAATGAGTATAAACGTATAGATTCAGGTTGGAATAGGTCTGGACACAAATAAAGTAATTAAGTAGTCAATAAATACTAGTTTAGTTAAATATATACCATTTTAAATATCTTAACTTTTTTTTCACCTTGCAAGAATAATTAGATAAAAAATAAGTAGATAAAATTGATATTAAAAACAGTTTACAGTTATCTTTGAATTTCAATAGAGTAACTTTTGCAATCTAAGATACAAGAGATTAAAGTTGAGATGCTTGTTAAACCTAAACTTTTTGGAATATATGTCTCAAATCTAAATGTTAAAAATATAACTAAAAATGATTGGGATGAGTCATGCCATATCATGAATGAAAAGCAGACACTGTGTCCATGTGGCAACGACTAAATTGTACCTCTTTGTACTAAGTTTCACTCTTTCAGTCCGGGCCCAGCAGTTCAGACCTTTTTTCAACAGGGACAAATTGCTGACCAGGTCATCCAATTTGGCTTGGCTGATCAAATGTGGCTTTTAAATGTCACTCAGTCAGGATCATATGTATGTTCTATAGCTGCAGCATCACTTTTATTTTCTTCTGTATTTTTTTCTTTGCTGTTTATTGCATTGGATAAAGGAGCAATTGGTACTAGGGTAATCTGTACTGTGCACTATAGGCTTTAGGGCGAACTGACAATCTGGATACACAATTTTTGACTTGATTATTCTGCAGTAGTCGGATATGTACACCATGCAGAAATATCCACCTAAAGGTATGGATTCTAAACTACTTATGAGCAAAGCAGGGCTATCACCAAGAGGATTGTGAATGTATAGTTTAAAGGAACGGAGGGTAAAATAGTTGTAAAGGCAAAAAGCTTTTTAAAGGCAAGAATAAGAGAGCATTAGACTGAAATATTTACTATTTTATGGAAAGATGGGGGTGAATAATACAAGTCACTATTTGAGTTCTCCAAAGAATCAAGTATATATTGAATAAGCAACATATAATACACTTTATAGTAGGCAGCTAATTTTATACAACTTAAATCCTAAAGAATACTGATTTAGAAACTAACCTTATGTCTAATTGAACCAAACATTAACAGTTATTGATATAGAGGTTGAAAAAGAAACAAAGGAAATTTAACTTTATAATATACTTTAGCGGAAAGCCAATAATATATATACAATATAATGATCGATCGGTCCTATATTATGAGTACTCATTTAATAGTTTGCATAGATAATGCTAGCATTATAAGAAGTAGGTACCTTCGGGAAACATATACTTTCCTTGAAGTGGAGTCTTCTTTCGGTGTTATTTTTTGTTCCCTAGCTGTCTTCTAGCTGGTGAAAGCTGGTTGCGGTGATCCGTATATGATGGTAGCGTTGCGGGAGATGAAAGATAAACTATTACACTGTAGCGGTAGAACCAATACAGGAGAGTGGACAAGCCCCTGCTCTGGAGCGGAATAGATCCCAACTGTGTAACGGGTGAATCCCAACTGAACTGTATCTTTGAAGCGGGGTAAACTTTTACTGTAGCGGTAGAAGCGACCCTGGAGAGGGCCAGAGCCCAACTGAGCGGTTATCTCTGAAGTGGGGTACACTATTACTGTAGTGGTAGAACCGTCCCTAGAGAGGGACCAGACCCAACTGCCTGTTCCGCTTGAAACCAACCGGCGCTTGATAGTTTAAAGGCTTGAAAGGTTATGTACTTATGAGCAAAGAAATACTCTCACTTAGAGAATTGTGAAAGGAATATTTAATAGCATGGATCATTACATACTTTTGAGCAAAGCAGGGCTATTACCAAAAGGATTGTGAAGGAACAGTTTAAAAGCATGGAGGGTCATCTCCTAATGAGGAAACCATGACCCTCACATGGAGGATTGAGTGGGACTATAAAAAGATTAGGAGGTTATGCTTCTTCTGAAGGCAATATTATTCTCACTTTGGGGATAGATTGGGATAGTTTAATGAAATGGTAGATAATTTCCTCCTTGCCTAGAGAATCGTGATGGGAATGTACAAAGTATCAAGGGTATATCCTTATGAGCAAAGCAGGATCCTCACTGACAGGATTGTGGAGGGGGACAGTTCGAAGGCTTGTAATAGTCCCCCCCCCCTTTTGCTCCAATAATATTAAATTATTACTGATTATTAATTAGAAAAAAAATTAACTCGTCGAGGAAAACTTGTTGTTTACTGCAATTAATGTAAAAACAAAACCATTTTTTATAAAAAAGAAGATAAAAAAAAAGAAGCAACTCTCACCTAGAGGATTAATTGGTATAGTTGAAAGATGAGGAGAGTTAAATCCTTATGAGCAAAGCAGGACCATCAACTAGAGGCTTTCAAAGGCATTTAAACATATTAAGTGTAAGGTACTTATGACTATAGTAGCACCAGGATCAAGAGGATTGTGAAGAAACAGTTTAAAGGTATGGTGGTAAAATCCTTATTAGCTTGAAAGACTCCTGAGAATTGAGTCGAAAAATTTAATGATATGGATAGTAAAATACTTTTGCGGAAAGCAGAGCTATCCGTATATATTCTATACTATAATTCAAACAATTTTTTTAATATATTTATGAGGTATATATTCAACACTGTAATTATTTATAAAAGTTCTAGATTTTCTAGGAATTCTATAATTTCAAGATTTTCTTCCTGTAAAACATTTTTTTTTTAATATGCTGTTCTCTTATTTCTCTTCTGTTAAGTTATAGTAAGTTAATTAGAACAACTTTCTGCACTGTATAATATGTTGCCACCACACCTTACTAAACTAATTGTTAATGCTGGCTGACTAATAGATATATTTAATTAGAAGAATTGGTTGCCTTTCTCCTTCTCTTGCCTTTTTCACATATATAATTTCTTAAAGTCGTATTATTTAAGAGTTACTATTTTAGAAGACAAAGGGAACAGAAAGTGGAATAATGCCTCAGTCATTCCAACATGTGGAAATCTGCTTAGTCTATGCAGCCCTTTTGGGATAGACTTTTTATAGGCCAATTTCCATATACCAAAGTGCATTTATATTTTCATATTTTTTTTAAAATCTTTATCTGATGTCTTCAGCTTCCTCACAGTCATGACTCTGCACATAAAACAGTTTCATGCAAGAAAGAAAAAAAAATGTTTTCCCTGATACAGTTTTTCAATGTTTTTTAACATTTCACATAAAATGGAATTTTTAGTAACTGGAATTAAGGTTAACTATGGCTCATATCCCCAAAGCTAAGAAATTATGGAATACTTTTATATGACTGCCATATCGTACTATATTACTTTCTTGTTGGGCCTACAAATGCCTTTGTGCTTAATGTTTTAATTGTTATTCTAGGTAATTGAATTTATTTTGAAGGCACGAATAGCTTTTGGAAGCTTATTTATAATGATTCTTGTTAAATTCAATAATTGTGGATGATAAATATGAAAGAAGCCTGTTATTATAATTGTATATATTATTTTTTTTTTTTTGAAATTATTTATTTAACTGTCAGTGAATTCATTTTTATTTTGTTTCAGGTGACTTACCAATTACCACCCCTTGATTCTTTAGGATGTATTTATATTTTAACCAAGTTTGAAATCAAGTGTCACTATTGTTTGCCTTTTTCATGTTTTATTACATAATTTGCAATGTACCAATTATAAATGATATTTAGATCCATTAAAATGAGTAGTATTTTTTTAAATCAATATTTTTGTTGAAGTATGGTTTTATGGATAAAAAAATGACAGCTCTCAAAACTAATTATGAAGTATGTATGAATAATAATATGAACTAATTATGGTATTTTCTACATATAATTCAATCTGAGGACAGCCAGGATAAAAAGTTTGGCAATTTAGCAGATTTCCCTTACGGGAAATCAGCTAATGAGGTTGCACTCATGAAGCGATTTTCGAAATTTTTCTTCAAATGTCCATCGATCCTACCCAGGAGATGACGAAAATGAGGTCCGTTCAAAACTGTATATATATATATATATATATATATATATATACATACTGTATAAATATATATATATATATATATATTTGTATGTTACCGCTCTAGCGGTCGGAATTTTTGCCTTATCGTTACCGAACTTGAAATATAATCGTTTTATACAAAAAGGAAGATCAAGTTCGTTAATGGCTGAAATCGGACCAGGGGGAGGTGGGGTTTAGTGTGGAGAATTCCGAAAATTCTTATTATTTCCGTTACTAAGCGTCGAATTGAAAAATTGTATAGAACCAATCTTATTGCAAATGTAATGTTCTATAAATGTTGTTATATACATTTTTTCACTATCTTAATTATTTACTGAGATATTTGCATTTTTTAGATTTCAGTCTTCAGTAAAGCTCCACTCCTACCCATCTCATATTTTCAATATTCTATTATGTTATGAAGCACTTTATTTGAAGCTTAAATACCAAATATTGTTCTCATTGAACTTTTAAGTTTTCAGATAAATGCAAATACGTGGCACACGTGGGAAATCTGCTTAGTTAACGCAGCCCCAACGTGACGGACTTTTTCTTCTTGGTACTGAAATTAGATTTTTTCAAAAATCATTACTGCGAAGTTATGTATTTTTATATGATGATATGGTTTCACATCAATTTAAATTTTAGAACTGCTGGACTCAGCAATTACTACTCTCTTAGTGGAAGTCCTATGCTCTTAATATATGAATAGTATGTATATAAATTGTTAATTACTTTCAGCTCTGTAAATATGAGTATAATACAGGTTATTCTTATTATTTATTATGAATAGAAACAAAATTTCTCTCAAACTTTAACAAACTTTATTATATATTTTTTTTTTTTTTTGTTTTGCCAATAAGCAAATGAAATACTGTGATTTTTAATTTTACACCTCTCTTATACTCCAGCTCATTTGTAAATTTATATACTCAGACACATATATTTTACATATGGTTCAAAAGGAAATAATAGGAAAATCATTTCTAAAAGAAAAATCACTGTAAACTAAACTTTTATTTATTATGCCAATACGTCTAGTTCCATTTAGCACACTTTATCTATAAATTTTATGATTATGTTCGAATATTTTTGCAAAAGTAGAAGAATGACAAACATACAGATACTCTGTTAAGAAATAAAATATGCCAGACAGGGCCTCAGGTTTAATCACCGTTTTATATACCATGAGCTTCACCTTCTAAGTGACAGGTTCTTCAATTGGAAAGTTTCAGAAGAGCTAAGAAGTATAGAACCAATATAGAATAACTATAAATATTGAAACATGTTTAATGAAAGTGAAGATAAGGTCTCTGAGAATTGCTTATTGGTAGTAATGGAAACCTATACAGATCCATGGATTAATTGGCATAAGGACATCTGCCTAAGAATCTCTGGGCTAAACAAAAATTGTTGTTGGTTTCCTTAAAAATTACAACTTCCAGATTACAGTAGCAACTATAAGGTGTGCCCTACAACATCCCAATTTGATCTGAGTCTCTTTATAATAAAGCATATTGCACATTTCTAACCCAGTTGAATGACATTGAATTTCCTTTCTTTGGGGAGAATTATAAGCATTAGGTTCATATTTAGAGTGGTTTTTCTTTCAGAAAAGTAGCTATTGAGGTTGGTTACATGAAATATACTGAAAAATACCTTTTCGAAATAAGTTTCATTGTGAATTTCTCAATTAAATACGTTTAAGATTGTATCCTAGGAAATGTGTGTGTGTGTATATATATATATATATATATATATATATATATATTCTAGTTAAGTTAACCGGCTTCGGCCAGGAATTCATTAGAGGATGAATGATGATTGTAATTTTTTGTAAGGCTTTACTTTGCACAATATTTTGACATATCTCCATCCCAGTGTTATGGGTTTGTACCCATTGTTGTTCCCCTGTGTTCATCCATTTAAATAATTTATTTATGATAATTAAATAAATTCATATTCCTCAGAATAAAATTACATTGCTAAAAGTATAAGCATCAATTATCATGTAAACATAGACCAATATGAGGTTACCAGGGATGCGGCAGAACTGATAGGACAAAGGAAGTAACACCTCCCTATGCTCAGTAATGCCAACTCATTTAGGATATCAATCCTGTAATACATTAAATTATATTAACAATTCTTATTACATTACCTTCACAATACTAAAAATGTTTGTTCAAATAATTTTCACCTTTTAATTAAATCAAACATTAAATACACTTAAGGCCAAACTGGCATTTCTCATGGATTAATGTTTGGGAGAAGAAAAAGGGGGGGCAGTATACTTCACTTGGTGCAATCTGTTACTGGCCTTAATTAAATAACATAAATTTGAATTATTAAGGATGGAATATTAACATACATTTGAATTATTAAGGATGGAATATTAACATAGATTTGAATTATTAAGGATGGAATATTAACATAGATTTGAATTATTAAGGATGGAATATTAACATAGATTTGAATTAATTTATTCAGCTAAGATAGTTCATACTGGAAAAAATTGTTGTGCATATCAATATTTCTACGCTAATTACTCGCTTCATACATTGTTATACGAAAAAATGTATAAAACAAAAATTACTCAAAATAAACAACTTTTGTTATGTCCATGTTTGCCGAGATACTAATAAGAAATGAAATACCACATTTTTTTATTTTATGCTTCCCTTATAACCCCCCTCCCTCCTCCTGTTCGTAGCTAGAAATTTTAATATAGCTTATAACAAGGGAGGTTTTAATACTAAATTACATACTGAGATTCGTTGAGTTCGGTTCAGTCTTTTATGCCCTTTAAAATTCTTGACTCCTGCTTTAGTTTTTGGTGTATATCTCGTTTATACTTTGTTATCCGACAAAAGTGAATATGACAAAATTTCCTCTAAATAACAAAATGAACAACTTTTGTTATGTTCATATTTGCCGAAAAACGAATAGAAAACAAAATACCGCTATTTTTAAATTCAGGCCTCCTTTACAACCCCCACTCCTGCCCGTCCCTAGAAATGTTGGTATGGCTTGCTACAATGAAAGCGTTAGTGCTAATACACATACCTAGTTTTATTTATTTTGGTTGGGTCTTCTGTCCCAAATAAAATTGTTCATTTCCGCTATAGGTTTTAGCGTATATCTCGTTTATAAATCGGTATACGAAATCTGCTAAAATTGTACAGAATCAATCTTATTGAAAATTAAATTTACTATAAATATTGTTATTTACATTTATTCTCTATCTTGAATATTAACCGAGATATTGGCATTTTTATAAAATGTGGGCGGGTAACGAACGGGAGTGAGTTTCCCGCCAAAAGTTAGTTCGGCCGTTTCCGTAACTGTTCGGCACTCCTATAGAGATTTCTCAATTGTATAACTTTACGTGGGAAATTTGTTTAGTTTACGCAGCCCCTGCGTGACGGACTTTTTGTGTTTCCCTCTTAATGTCAACAAAATTTGTTGGGATTTTTCCCTCCACTAAAAATTGCAAATAAGTTCCTATATAAGGCTTTTCCTCATACTGTTCGTTAACATGTTTAACTTCTAAAGGTAAGCGGGATATCTTATCTATAACAGAGAAGTTTGATTCAGCTTTTGACAATGTTCTAGATGCAAAGCAAATGGGTTTTTCAGATCCGTCTGGTTGAATTTGACTTAACACACTTCCTACCCCGTAGGCGGAACTATCGGTAGCTAACCTCAAAGGTAAATCTGGGTCGTAATGCGCCAAAATAGGAGCTGAAACTAATTTGCTCTTAATCAATTTATATGCTTTGTCACATGATAAATTCCATTCAAATGGAGTCTCCTTTCTGAGTAAATGATATAATGGAGATACAATAGTAGACATACTTGGCACAAATTTAGAATAATAGTTAGCTAAGCCTAGAAAAACTTTTAACTGAGTCACATTAGTGGGTACCGGAGAGTTTACTATAGCCTCAATTTTACTAGGTGATGTACTTAGCCCTTGTTTACTTAAAACGTACCCTAAATACTCAATAGATTTACAAAAGAACTGGCACTTATATTTGCTTACTGTCAAACCGTGCTGTTTTAAGGTGTCACACACGTGAATCAGTCTCTCTAAGTGTTGTTTGTCATCAGTTCCTGTGACCAAAATGTCGTCTAGGAAACAAACTACACCGGGAACGTGAGCAAAAATGCGTTCCATAATACTCTGAAAAATCCCCGGGGCAGACGAGATTCCAAAAGGTAAACGATTATAAATATACAACCCTTTAGATGTACTCGTACTTAAGCCTGAGAAAGATCGATTTTCGAAAATGTCTCCCCTTTTTGCAAGTTATTAAAAATATCCTCAATACTTGGAATCGGGTGACGATTGACTACTAAGTGAGGGTTCAGCGTTACTTTAAAATCGCCACATATTCTTATATTACCATCCTTTTTCAGAATTGGCACGATTGGAGTCCCCCATTCACTGTTACTAACTTGAGTTAAAATCCCATTATTAACTAATCGATCAATCTCAGCTTCCACTTTACTTTTAATCGAAAAGGGTCTGGGTTTGAAAAACATAGGAATTACATTTTCCTTTAACTTTAATTTGGCTGCCCCCCCCCTTTGTAACAACCTAATGGATCAGTAAATACCTCAGGAAATTTACTGTACAGTTTAGTAACGATTTCTGATCCAGTTTTTCAACAAGTTATCCTTTTTAACTCAGCTTCATGCTGCACATTTACTTTTAGTTTACCTACAGATTTTATTGGTTGGTTTGTGTAAGAGCTTAAAACCAAATAAGTGAGCAATAATTCAAGAATGGAGAAATTATCATTATAACATTTCTTAGAAATTACTGAAACATATGCCCCGCTATCGACTTCAAAAGGCAAAACTTTATCTTCTATTTTAAGGTTAACCGTGATAGGTTTTATTTTATCCCTTTGTTTGGTTTCCTCATCATTTAAAGCAAATAAATTAGCTAAGTCGCTAAAACCCTAGTCATTATCATTACACCCTACGTTCTCAACATACGAGTAGTTTTGCTTATATTTAGGCTTATGATAATTGTTATCAGAGTTACACTTAGATTTATAGTTCTTTGGTCCATTTGATTTCCTACCGTTAGGAAATGATTTTTGCTGCTGAGACTCACCATTGTTTTTATTCATTCTACATACTTTTTCTAAATGGCCCTTACCGCAGCAATAGCAGTAACACTAAACTTCACTTGCGCGCTGCCCTGGCTTCCGCTGCTGCTTCGTGGCGACGTTGTGAAGGCTGCTTCCTCCTCCCGCGTTGTGGTAGGTCAAGGCCGCGGTGTCCCTCGTTGCTATCTGAACCGTCTTCTCGTAGGTGAGGTCTTCCTCGCCCCGCAACCTCTTCTTTGTGGCGTCGTCCCTCAAACCACTCACAATTCTGTCCCGTAGATGATCCGGCAACTTGTCCTTAAACTCACAGTTGACCGAAAGTTTCTTAAGGCTCACAATATAATCAGCTACTGATTCGCGTTCTAATTGGGCTCGAAGGCTAAACTTGTACCTTTCCGCAACAAACGAAGGCTTTGGATGTAAATGTCCTTTAATAGTTTTCACAATGTCATCGTAGCTCATAAATGTGGGTTTGTCAGGTGTACATAAGTCTTGTAACAGATTATAAGTTTTTACACCTACAACCGTCAGAAGCTTACTAACCTTTTTATCGTTATTAATATCATTGCACATAACAAATACTTCACGCGTCGACATTCGTTTTTTTGTCGTCGCCACTAGAGTGTCTAGGGGGTTAATGAAATAAAAACTTCCACAACTTCCGCTGTCATTCCTTGAATAAATTCAGGGTGACTTTGTTTAAAAATTACGTAATAAAAATTAAATAATCAAAATGCTCTTAGTTTTCATTTCCAATGGAAATAAATGACGTTATTTCCTAGTAAAAAAATATTAAAGGAGGGGGGGGGGGGCTACAGAGATTTATAACCATTAATTTGTACTAATCAATTGGTTACTCCCGCTATAGTTTTAGCGTATATCTCGTTTATACTTTCTTTAACGACAAAAATTCCGTCATGAGTACGACCTCAATAGCTGATTTCCCTTCAGGGAAATCTGCTAAAAGTGTGTACAATAAAAGCTATTTTAAATAACAAACTAAACACCTTCTGTAATGTGCATGAGATAATAAAATGTATCGTGAAATTTCGAGAAAAAAAATCAATGTACAGACAGAGGTTACAATTTTATATATATATACGTTCAATCATCACGTCTTGAGAACAATCTCCGTCGCTTATTTCCATTAAGAGAAATCTGCTAAAATGGGAAGAAACCGGGAATTACCAATAGAGTGGGTTGGTAGCACGGTTTTCCCCTCCCAGAATTAAGGCGGTTTGTAGGAAGCTATATTTATACTGTTCTTCTATGGTTTTTCTTTGTCGATTAGTATAATTATTCCTGCTGTGAGTGTTTTAAAGTCGTAGTCTGTATCAAATTCTATACAAGTTCAGTCATATTGCTTTCACAAGTTTCGAAATATGTCTGTTTTGTTTTTTCAATGTAAGTATGACATCTATAACCTTAACTACAGCCATTACTCTGTTAATAGCTTTTTTTTTTATTGTTTACTCATCATATAAGGACAAATTATGAGTCCGGCTAAGGGTTTAAGAGTTATGGCTTACTAGAATATAATTCATAAAACATTTTGCAGAATTCTCAAAAATGTCATTAACATCACAATATAACCTTCAAAATGAAATACAATTTTTTCTCTCCTGGCTTTTTCTTTATCAATAATTTGGGACATAGCCGAATACATATAATCTAAGGGACCCGAGGTAATATTTTAATTTACAAATTAAGATCAGATAAAATTATTATTAACACAAATCTCCTATTAACAGTATTCGTTTAAATTTTCAAGTAATTATTGATTTCTATAACCTTCACTATTGTCAGCCATTATACTGTCAATTGTTTGACTTTGATTTTGTTTTATAACTATTGTAAAAGAAAACATAAAGGGTACTTGCTAAGGATTTTATGATTTTTGACTTATTAGAATATAATCATATAATTAGATTATATTTTGCTGGATTCTCGGGAGTTTATACGCACTCATTGTTACCTTCAAAATAAAATTTCCCTCTCCTAGTTGTTTCTTCATAAATCATAAGGGCATAGGTGAATAATTGAAATATATTTTATGATTTTCAAATGAAGATAAGAATAAATTAGGATATCATCCGTAGTAGTATACATTTTCAATGAGATTGGTTGCATAATATTTCAAATGACTCATAATATTGATGATATTTCGATCTTTTGCCCTCTAAACCATGTTAGTAAATATTGAGTATGATATTGATCAAATAAAAATCATGTAGTTAGAACACAAAATGTTAAATAATGGTGATACTCCTAGGAGGTGGTAAAAAGACAAGTTAGATAAAACATGTATAAAATAACATTTATAGAACATTTAATTTGCAACAATATTTCATACCAACTGATAATAATGGTGACAATTTCTTCAAATGTCCATCAATCATACTCAGGAGATTAAAAATATGAGCTCTGTTCAAAACCACACACACTAACACACATTCAAAATTAACGAGGTCATCAGCTACCTCATTCTCACTTTAAACACTAAATAACAACTGAAAAGTTATTCTTGATATCGAAATGTTAGAAAGTATTCATGGTTACATAATTTCAATAATGTTGAAAATTGGGGTTCTTGATCTACTTTTCAATAAATGTGTTTAATGTACTTCATTGTCATAACCATATTACATTAAACTTCTGTAGAATTAATTTTAATGATTGAAAAACATTTGTATTCTTATATTGTTTAGAAATAATGAATTCTTTTGTTGCTTTCATTACACAAGTGGACCACCTGTGAGAAGCAATTCTAAAGACTTTGAAACCAGAATTTTGGATCCAAGAAAATCACACACTGTGAAAGATTGCTCTTAGGCCAAAGTCAAAAAGGAAAGTGGATATCCATGTCTCAACAAATGAAACCAAAACAAGTTGGTAAGCAAATTAAATTCACTGAATTCATCAGTATTGGTTAAAGTCTAAATGTTATAATGAATAATGTGACTTTTCGATCTAAATAAAAACCAACCATTAATCATTTATTTAGATCTAAGGTAGTAGTTTGAACTACGTATTATTAAAAAGCTTTATAAATTGATTTATTTCAGCAAAACAACAGAAATTTCCTCAACCCATCGATGATGACATAATGATGAGTAACTCATCGCAGAATCATGAAAAACAGACTAGGTGAGTAATAATTAATTAGTTTCATTGAGCTATAATTCAGTATGTACCAGTTATTGCTTGCTTCCTTTCATTGTTTTTACTTTCCTTGTCCAGTAAAAATAAGGCCTATATTTTAATTTTTTTTTTCATTAAATTTTGGTACTTTAAATTCAGCTTTTCTTATTCTCATACTATCTTAATATTATCTCAAATTTGAGTTGAATACTTTTTTAAAATAATATCTCCTATATTTTAATTATTTTTTTCATTAAACAACAAATAGGAAAACAAACATCATGATGACACATTATATTGTGTCAAATAATAAGGTTTCAGACAACTGAAATCAAATGTGAAGTAGTTAAGGGTAGTGTATTTGCAAATTGATATATTTCTAATCAACTATATTTTGCTAAAATTATACATTCATAAGGTTCAAAATTGTTTTCCTTTTTAAAAATCTATGCACAGTGGAATTTTTTTCTGTATGTACCATACAAAATATATAACATTTAATTATAATGTTATGCTTAAATTATCAAAATTTTGTAAAGATAAAATTAATATTGTAACAAAAATTAAATCAGCATATGAATTAAAAAAAATTAAAGAAAAATGCCTGAAATGAAGATTACATTAATAAACGTAAATTAATTAATAATTAAATTTAATTATAGAAGATGAACTGTTCAAATTTTTGTATTAAAGTTTTAGCCCTGATCACTGCAAAATTGTTAAGTAACATGTATTTCTTTAGGACAATTGTTTAAGTGCATATTTTCTTGTTTTATATAAAAGATGCTGCTTAAGTTATAAAAGGCCAAATAATTACTCCCAATTTCACGAAAATGTTGGTACTTTAAATTCAGCTTTTCTTATTCTCATACTATCTTAATATTATCTCAAATTTGAGTTGAATACTTTTTTAAAATAATATCTGTCAATTTAACACTAATTTAAATGCTTAACTTAATTTTTCTATTTCTGGGAAGCGATATTCATTCTGGAAAATTTCCATTGTTCATTAAACACTTTTACACACAGACTCTCTTAATCTATATAGTATTTTAAGGAGTAGAATTAGTCTCTGTCATGATATAATTAACTCAACCTTATACCAAAATATTAACACTAGAGGAGGGGAGCCTCTAACCCCTCAACTACAGGTAACATAAACTCCTAAACCGTGGAAAATGGAATTACAAAACTGGGACCAAATTTGACCATTCTGAGTGTTCAGCTAATTGATATATATTGTTGAAGTAAATAATTGTGTCTTTTCTAAACGGGAAATGAAATGTGTTACTAAGTTAATTTGATTTTCAAGTTCACCTCAATAGCCTATCCCAAATTACCTCCCCCCTTTTGATGTTTTAATTGTTTCCTTTTTTTGTTGACATTCGGTTCTCTAATATTTAGCACTAACAGATCACAGCCAGTTACTCATTACATGTTCAGATATTCAAATTTATTCTTTATAGCAAAACGATTTATTTATTGTCTAAAGACAGTCTCATTGTTTCAGAAATTCTGGTTTGAAAAGGCGAAATCAATCTTCAGATGCAGATATCTTGCCACCTGAAAAAAAACGTAAGTCAATAGTGACTGTGAGTACATCATCTGAGAAGCTAGAAGAAAAATTTCCAATGACGAGATTAAACATTGGGTACAATGCTGTCAGGAATATATTGAAGTATGTAGATTTTAAAACACTTCTTAGAGCCAGCAAAGTATCAAAATTGTGGCGATTGGCAGCAACATCTCTTCAACTGGTAAGATATTTTTATTAATGTTTTTCAGAAACGTGGTCTAAAGTGTGAAATTGTATACTCAGAAGAGTTATCAATTCAATTCAAGCAGTTTTACATACTTGGGAATACGCAAAGAGAAATCTGCGTTTGAGAACTCTGATGAGATTTTTACAACAATTCAAATGGTGGTTTATTTCAAATTCTTTCAATCAAACCGAACATACATACACATTTAATATACAATTGTAGGCACCAAAAAAAAGTAATATAAGTTGATGAAAAATATTTAAGCCAAGAATTTGGTCATCATCCAAACATCAATTATTTTTTAACTCAATCATGATTTTGTGGTTCATTCTTTTATTTCTTGCTAATGTACACACATGCAATAACATGTGTGATAACATAGAATAACATTTAAATTGACATCAATATGCAATTCCATCACCTTTTAAAATAGCTTAGTTTACCAGTGTAATGCCCTTTTTATGCAATATTTGATCCAGAGTAAATATTAATTGTGGATTAAATACAAATTATAAAATAATGGCTTACTCGGTCTCCAAGTATCCAATTTATTTCATTTGATAAAGTTTCACAGTAATTTTCTTATTAGTAATTACAAAAAAATTAAATTCTAAATTATTTCATTCTTACTGATATTGTTTTTGTGTATTAGAATAGATTTCATCTTCAAGTATTATATGTTACAAATAATACATTTTTGAAAATCCGAAGTATATGAATCATGAAGGTGAAAATCTTAAGAGTCTGTATTCCTATAATTAAATGGCCATCATTACTTAATTAATAAAGGTTGATTATCTGAGTAAGAAGTAGAAGAAAGAGAAAATGTCAGTACTCGCAAATTTAAAATTGCAGCATAAATGCCCCACATTTATTGGGCAATCTTTGACCAGCCCCCCACACGTGAGGCCCCTTAAAACCATGGTTCTACTGCACTGTACTAAATTGATACATGAGAATATTGATTAGATATGTTTTATATAAAATATAATAAATAATTCTCCTGTGAGTTTATAAATAACTGTTCTACTCGCATTACAATTACTAAATGCTAAAGTCAGGTGAGTACTAAATTAAAAGTGAATAATGCTTAAATGACTATCGACAAGGCTGATGATCATGTAAACTGATCTTTGAAAATAAATAAAAATGAACAAATGCATAAAACACACTGGTACACATTTACTAAATTGTTGCAATAAGTTTTACTTTAATTTAACTATAAGAAAATGTAAAATGAGTAAACACGAACCGATTCTCTAAGAATTTTAATAAGGTAGATATTATTATTATGGTCTTACTAAATTTTATATAAATAAACTACTATATGTGTTCTATCATCATCTACTTGAAAAATAATAATAGTGCTACTGCATTGCACTAATATCAGTACACTTAACAAAAACTTTTGGCATGGAATAATATAAAGACACGAAGAATAAATAATAATAATAAAGAAAAAAAGGCAGAGAGCAGAATAATAAGACTTGTGTTAGAGATAAAATTAAAGCTGCAGGTAAGTTTCACTTTAGATATTACTGTGTATTAAAAGAGAGTTAAATAATTATATTAATTCAAACAGCTATTTTGTTTATCAATTATTATTAAGTACTGCAGATGTACATGATAGCAGTACATGGAGTAAGATTATTATTAGAAGTATTTTTAATCAAGATAACCTGTTGGGGGTGCCAAGTAATGCTTGATTTAAATTGGCAAAGTGGTGTGCTCTAAATGTAAAACATACAAAATGTTTATACATTATTGTTAGTATGTATTCAAGGACTATGATCAGGGGGTAATTTGCTGCGTCAATTCAGGTCATATATATATATTCTTATATAGCTTAATTAGCCAATACATATTTTCTTTATCACAATATAATGTGTTTTGTATAAGGTAAGGTTAGGTAGTGGGTTTATGTGTGAGATAAACAGCTAGGTTATTATTATTATAGTAGGTGTATGTTTATAAAAGTTGTTGTGAATTAATAACATTCTATATTATGTTATAACTTTTACATATTCTGATTTACAGTGGGAAACTGTGAATTTGAAAAGATTGAAAGTCCATGATTGGTCCAATTTTGTAAGGAAACTTGGCACACAAAATATTAAATGCCTTGACCTTCTGGAAACAGTCCTTCCAGAATCAAACTCGGGATTAAATATAATGTGGAGACAGCTGATAAAAGCAGTAAAATGTATCCCTACTCTTAAAGAAATAAAAATGTGCAGTTGTAGTGCAATGTTCATTCCTAGTATGGCAAAAGCAGCACCTCAGCTACAATCTCTAGTTGCCCCAAAAGTGATGTAAGTATATTTCTATATTGTCAATGGTAAATAATGTGAATTTTCAAGTTTCCCATACAATTATACACTTGTTCAGCACACTTTTAAGTGGTTTATTTGTTGTGTGTGCGTGCATGCGTGAGAGAGAGAGAGCTCTTAAGAGAGGGTTTAAACCCTTTTAGGTACTAGTAAACTTCAGTTTCATTCTTTATTACTTTTAGAGTGTTTTCTTATAGATTATTCATGTTTTCTAACAGATTATTCAATAATAGTATTATTCTAAGGTAATATAAACAACAACACATTCATTTAATAATATAAATCAACTTGTTTATTTTAGGGGAAGCAGGATTGACTTAAGCCCAATCACAGTTTGCAAATATTTATCTGTGCTTAAAATAATATCATTGCCAGGGAGACTAACGCCAGGGAGACTAAAAATAGAGAATTTTTCATTTTTAGGAGAACTGCCGAGTTTGAAATCTCTGGTATTGTTATCTATTATGTTTATATTATTAGTGTGCCTTGTCTTAATTGACCATTTGTTTTTAATCCTACTATTTCAGCTATTTTTGAGTGCGTATGTGTGTTTATTTTATTTATGTATATGTGTTTTTACATCTGATGTGTATATAGGATAAGATATGAATTTTGGTAATTTTCTTCAAATGCCTATCAAGTTGTCATATGTATGTTAAAATCTATATTTTATGGGTTTTTGTGATCTTAAAAACATTACAGAGAATGCTTGGAAAGCAAGTCTGTAAGGCTAGTGCATTGTATATGTATCACAAATATGCATATTTTCAATGAGGATTATTTTATACTTTACTACTCCTGACAAGACAAGGTGTGGGGGTTTACTGGGAAGTCAAAACTTCAGTTCGAATCTTCGAATCCCCTTCCCCTATAGGCCCCACTATTCCAGTACTGACTTCAGTCAATAGCCAATATGATCTTAATTGTTGAGTGAAACGGTTAAATATCGAGAATGGTATAGATAAAATAAATATTTTTGAGTAATGAACAAACAATTTTTATTGATGACACAACATATTGGCAGGCATATTACAAAGTAAAAGTTCAATGAAAACCATATTTGGAAATTAACATTGGAATGATGGTTCATGAAATAATAGCTTATAGTAAATATGACATAAGTAGTAGGGGTGTTTACTCAAAGCCAAAAAGTAAAAAATGGAAATATACCTGTTTGTATTCAAGGGAATAAATGTACATAACAGCAATTTACTATGAATGGTTATATACAATTTTTATGATCTGACAAACAGATATTCTGAATTTCCGAAATTCCCCCTTTAAACCCCCCCCTCTCACTCCTCCGATTTCAGGCATTAACGAAATAGATCTTTATTTTTACATAAAACGTATAAATATGGAGTTTGGTAACAATCAAACCAAAATTGTGACTGCTACAGAATTAAAAAACAGATATATATATATATATATATATATATATATATATATATATATATATAGTTTTAAATGGGCCTCATTTTCATCATCTCTTGGGTAGGTTCGATTGATATTTGAAGAAGTTTTTCAAAAATCGTGTCATGTGTAAAACATCAATAGCTGATTTCCCTTAAGGGCATCACTTTCCTCATCCCTTAGATGGACATTTGAGAACAATTTTTCAACCTTAATAGAAGCAGAAAGAAACTAGATTTTTTTAGTTCTTAAAATGTAATTTATTAACATTCATTTTGTGCTACTAATGCTAATTGTGTTTGTTCTTAACATAGAAAATAGAAATTAACAATTATAACATTGTCATTTTTTAGTCAAAATCAAATCAGAAAAAACAACAACAAATATTACTAATTATATTTGAAATTCAAATAAATTTTTGGTACATTAAGAACTGGGGAGGTGCTTTAGAGGACAATCTTATATATTTTTATGTCTTAAAAATATACATTTATTTATAGCTTGTTAAAATAATTTTAATGTTAAAAACATTTTTCACATTGTCCTAATAGTGGTTCACTTTAAGTAAGTGTATCAAGTGTTGGCCTAAATAATAACTTGACCATCAGCAAGGAATTATCAACTTAATTATTTTTTTAATTGAAAAAAAAGTAAAACATTTTTCACATTTGCCGGAAGTTAAACCCTGGTATTCTGTATATCTAGACATGTTGAAGATGATCTGCCATAACTGACAGGCAGGGAAAATTGAAAGATTGAGAGTAAGCAAAGAGAGAAAAGGTTTAGTAGGATATAGTATATGTTTTACCGTGGCAGTGAGGAGCGTTGTATATTAGAAACTGTGCAGGTTTTCTATCCGTGTAATGGGGTTAGTTGGTCCTATCAATGTGTTTCGAAGTCTGTTGTACAATTTGTGCCATCGTTGTCTTATGAAAGAGGTCATTATGAGTACGTAGAGCAGTTTTAGTGTGTTTAAAGCTGTATCATGTGTGATTGCTCTAAGGATAGCATTTTGAAAACTGAAGCTGCTGAAGAGTAGAGGAAAGCAGATTCAAAATAGAACTGTTCCTCAGGGGGAGTGCCATTCAACAGGTGCACAGATTGTAACTTTTAATGAACGACGTAACGAGTTTCCACTTTAAGCTTTGTTTACATCGTGAGCATCGGTGTTTTTTAGTGAATTGTTTTATTTTATTTTGTTATAAGTGATTTGTTTTGCAAAATGCCGAGTGATTGTGGTGTAGCAACATGTTCCAACAACTCTCTCTCTCTCTCTCTCTCTCTCTCTCTCTCTCTCTCTCTCTCTCTCTCTCTCTCTCTCTCTCTCTCTCTCTCTCTCTCTCTCTCTCTCTCTCTCCTCTCTCCTCTCCTCCTCTCCTCTCCCCCTCCCTCTCTCCTCCCTCTCCCTCCCTCCCTCCCCCCCTCCCTACCTCCCTCCCTCCCTCCCTCCCTCCCTCCCTTTCTCTCTTTCTTTCTTTCTTTCTTTCTTCTAAGCTAACTCTCCAAATATAATGTCCCTCATCGATATAGGAGAAAAAATAATTACCTAATAAAGGCTTCAAGCAGGATATTGTTTACTACTAAATGTAAGCACTGTGTCATTATTTCTAAATTTAATTGTATTAATTTAAGACACACTAATTGCATATGGGTCGCTATCCTCTCAATTTGAAATGAAACTGTAGTCATAAGATTTGGTATGTTATAAGTATCAAACATAACTTGGAAATGACTTGAAGAAAGCTAGTGATTTCAACTCCATGACATTCTACCAATATCTAAGCTTTAGTGAATATGATTGGGTCACTTTATAATACAAAAACCTTTTTTTATTTGATTCTAGAGTCTGGGTTCTATTGATAGCCTCTATGGCATTGAAAGATATTTGCCGGCGGGCCTTGTTAACCTTGAGCTGTCTAGTTGCTTTTATTTGGGCAATCAATTTGCGACTGAAGCATTGCCAAGGCTAACCAAATTAAGGAGACTACGTCTAGAAGATGGACTGATTGAATGTCCTACGGAAGCCGTACTGAATGCAGTATCAAACCTTCCTGAACTGAGAGTCTTAGGTCTGGTTAATGTTTGTGTTAATTCAAGGTTTCCCACAGCTCTGGCTCAGTGTAAGAACATCAAATGCCTTCACATCGTACCAATGTTTTCCCAAAGGGTTAGTATATTCTAATCTCACTAATTTGTATATATATATATATATATATATATATATATATATTTATATATGTAAGTATGTATGCATGTATGTATCAAGGAATTACTATTGATGTTTTTTAAATCCAAACAATTAAATACTGGAAGTCAATAAAAGATAAAAACTTTTAAGTTTCCCAGCTGTTTCAATTCCAAACTAGCTTAACGTCTGACTGACAAAAACAAAAATAGTGTGTCTTCATGATGGATATTTTCCATTTCAGCTTTTATTTTGGGAAAGCTAGGATATAATAAAAGTAAGAAAGTGCCTCTCTCGGGCAGCAACAAGCATAGTTCCCACCTGCTTCAAAACCACAATCTATGATGTCATCTACTATACAATCTATTTTCTATTTCTCCAACAAGAATACAATTTTCTGGAATAAAATAAAAATAATAAATTGTTTAGAATATATTTTTCCATATTCAACATTTTTTGTAGTACAAAAACTGTTTTGTTAGAAATTCTATTTATATTTGGTGGTGTTAAATTTTATCAGGACAGTTTAAGATTGATGGTATCAAAATTGAAATTCTGGCTAGTCGGCCTGTCCGCCGGTTTGTTACTCAATCACTTACAAACGTCTCGAGGATATCAGTGGACAAGTATATTTGTTAGTCATATGCAGTATGGGAATGACTTTTAGATAAATTAATTTTAAAATTTTCATCCACGGTAATAATTTTGATCACCAAATAGAATTTATTAGTGTTCCCTGAGAATACCTCAATAGAAATGAAATTTTTTTTTCAATATGTATTTAGATAATGAATGTTATATACATGCATACTTTTATGGTCCGACTTATCGAGAATGGTATAGATCAAATAAACATTTTCGAGTAATGAACGAAAAATCTAAATTGATCAAGTCATCACATGATGTATATGCATGTATGTCACAACGTAATAGTTCTATGAAATCCATATTTGGTATTTAACCTTGGTATGAAGTGGTTCATGATATAACAGCTTATTGTTGATATGACATGAGTAGGAGTGGAGTTTACTGAATGCCGAAAACTAAAATATGGAAATATCTCGGCTAATATTCGATATATAGAAAACACTTATATAACAACATTTTTAGAAAATTACATCAAAAATAATATTGGTTTAATAAAAATTTTCGATAAAAGCTGAGGTATTTTGAATTTCTGAAATTTCCTCCTCTAAACCCCTCCCCCTCCCAATAGAAGAGCTTGATCTTCCTTCATACATAAAACCTTTAAATATCAAGTTTTATTGATCAGACTTCTTTTTTGTTGTGTCCTGAGTAGGATCGATAGACATTTGAAGAAACTTTTCAGAAATAGCGTCATGAGTACGACCTCAATAGCTGATTTCCCTAAAGAGAAATGTGCTAATGTATATGTATATATATATATATAAGATTTTGAAAGGACCTCATTTTTGTCATCGCCTGGATAGAATCACCGCAAAGTGTGATTTTCTCTCAGGTTAAAAAGCTAAAAATCTATTTATGGAAAGCAAATTACTGTATTTTTTATTATTATCAATGTTTAAATTTATTTTAAACCTTTGCAGGGCTATGAAACAAACAACTTTTTGTATGCTGGAGTAGCACAGCTGAGTTCAGGACTAGAACACCTTCAATTGGGATTTACGGCATCAGAAATAACGTACACTAGGCAATATGCTGGTAAGTAGGAACAAAGTTATTGGCTATCAATTTATATAATAATGCTTATATACATAATAGAAATTTTTAGGTAAATGATGTTTAAATACATCTCCATATATACCTTCATGTGTCATATATGGTTGTCTTATAAGCTGACCTTTAGGTTTTAAGTTAATGTTTTTTATTATCACTATGCTAAAAATATATTGTTTATGAATGCTCTGAGAACGTTTAAGTAGCATATCATTTCATTTGGTGAAATATATATATATATATATATATATATATATATATATATATATATATATATATGTGTGTGGGTGTGTGTGTAAAAATACATTCCTTAAACTAACATTTCAATATCTGCTGCCATGCCATATACATAGACTAAGTGCAAATGTCCATGCATATTCAAACTATTCCATTTAGGCCAAACTTATCCTCTGTCAACTGGGAGGCCTTAACCAAGCATTTTCCTTACTGCAATACTGTTTTCAGAACTGTAACAGGCATCCGAGGCCTTCCCGCTCTCAAGAGCAAAATTTACCCTTTCCAGTTCTCAGAACCACTTGGATATAGTCAGATGATATGAACCACCTAGTGCAAAAGTAATTTCTTCTTAACACTGGTCTATTTTAACCCAATCTATGTTATGTAGTGAAATTGCCTATATCTCAGTTTCTATACCAAATAGCAACCTGTTCCTTACTCATGAAGTTTTCATAGGCAACATAATTATTATCTTTCAGTACATTTCAGCTGTTAGAGAAACAAAATGATGAACTTTATAATGTACAACTAAATTTTCTCCACATTGAATAATTTATTTCCTTCATACCCTTATTTCCATTTGTTTATTTTGTAATAGTGATGAAAGTTTTCTAATGTTTCAGAGGAACATATTTCTCAGACGGCTGGTAGAACTGTCCATATACGAGTTCCTTGTGTGTTAATGACAATCATTTATCAACAAAGAAGAACAATTTCCATAATGAGTCTCCCCATTTTGCAGTTGGAGCTCTCCAAAGAACTTCCACTTGCAAAGGTTGTGGTTCATGAGCATAGGGAATAACATTTGTTTTCATCTCCGCTGCTACAGGGATATGTTTCTGTCTCCAGCATTCTCTTCGTCAGTTTTCCAAACCTAGCTAGTACCATGAAATGATCTGAACATAAAGGGTTTTAATAAAGTAATAGCTTAACAGAAAAAAAATGATATAAGGATATTAATAAAATTAGGAAATTAATTTAGAAATATTTGGCTTAAAAGTGTGATATGGATTTGGTTCTCAAAAATTCTAAAACTCCTAAAAATTCTAATGCACACTTAGATTAGTTATAGATATGTAGATACTAATTCGGATATAATTCTCACTCAACTTATTTATTGTTTGGGATAATCTTTCTGGCAAATCATTTTCTAATATCTATGCAGTCATAAAAAACAATTTGTCTGAAAGATACTTAGTCAAAAAAAAAAAAAAACTTTGTCCTGTCTTTTGACCGCTTCTCAAATATTGTCTGAGATTTAATCTCTTCAGTTATATGTACAAATTAAATTAACTCTTGTTTTGAGAGCTTGTTCTTGCTCCCATGCTACCCCGTTATAGGTCTATTAGGCTTTTCTGTTGGTCTTGGATATTCTGTTTTTTGATGGGGGTTTGCTTTGCAAACTTCACCCATGGGTCCTTAATATCTCCATCACATTGGCTTGCACTGCTCTTGTTCGTCTCTATTTCATTATCCTAGTCTTCATTAAAGCTCAGGTTGTCCCTTAAGTTCTATCCTCTACAACATCTATATTTTACTTTGCTACGTTTATGAGATTCTGATATTCTTTTAATTTATGGTGTACTTTCTGAATCGCTTTGCTTACTTTAGCCAGTATTTGGCCTGTCACCTATCTACGGATATAGAAATGCATTCTTCCACATCCACCTGTATCTCGTTTATAAAAATGTTTATAAAAAGCATTTTTTAAAGTTCTGTACTTTCAATTTAAAATTTACAATATACAGCATCAAGAGTTTGTGCATTAAATTTTGTTTCAGGATTTTCAATTTTTACTCTATTGTTTCAAATATCTCCCTTTTCTGGGCTTTAAGTTGTATGTCGATGGTCTCAAGTCGTTGGATTTTGGGTTTAAAATTTTAAATTTGATGTTTTGATCTGTAAATGCAATTTTGAAGACCACTCCTTTCTCTTACCTCCTTTCTGATTTACACTAATTTCACAATCAAAACTGAATCCCTGTCCATCTGTTACCCTTAAACCCCTGGCAAAACATATTGTCTTTTATCTCTTCTCCAAGTTTATCTCTCTCTCTCTCTCTCTCTCTCTATATATATATATATATATATATATATATTTAAAAAGCAACATTTTAGCTTGCTTCTACAAAGGCAGCAACAATTATATAAATTGTGACCAAGGGTATCGCGCCATGTTGTTGGCCACCAGAAATATAACCCCCTGAGGGGTGTTTAATTATATTATTCTTATTAAAATACCTTTGCTAGGCGATTGAGATAGTAAAAATGTGTGTCAAACTTTGAAAAGACAATTTTAATCTAGCACAATTACTTCAGATAAATACTACTTCATCAGTGGAAAGTCCCCCACTATTAATTGATAGTAAAAATTTAGATACCCAAATATCCACTGCCAGAAATTAAATAGGAAAACTTGTTAAAACAATCTAAGGGGGTAAAGGTTATACTTACCAAAAAATTGTATGTCTGAGTGGTTGTTGCTCCTCATTTGTGTTCACAAACCTGTGTACTAATGTTTGCATCACTGAAATATGTCTTATATTTGACCATTGTAATTTGTAATTGAGCAATACATAAATTGTATTATGATTAAATAAGTTTAAGACATGGATTTGAAATGTATCAATTCTCAATACTCTGAATAAAATGTAAATATTACTGTATTTTGTTTTACCTTACATCTCAAATTGTCATTAATATTGTTCAGTAAGAGAAACTTTAAATGATTTCTTGAATGAGCTTCAATTAAACCGACTAAGAAAATGAGTATAAACATGTAGATTCAGGTAGAAATAAGTCTGGACACAAATAAAGTAATTTCAATAAATACTAGTTTATTCGTTAAATAGCTTCCATTTTAAATATCCCACCCTTTTCTTCAGCACGCAAGAATAATTAGATTTAAATAAACGAATAAAATTGATATTTAAAACACTAAACTTAAACACTTGAGTTGTTAGTGCAATGGACATTTTTTTGTTTTTCAGGGGTTTTAAATCATTTTTCATTTTTATTATGAAAAGTATTCAGGATTTTAAAAATTTTGTTCTTCATTAATTGAAGGAATTTTAAGCATTCCAAACAATAAACTTAATGATAAAGAAATATTTATGATTCTAGATGAAAATAATGAACCTTGGTTTAGGGGCAACGATCTTTTAGAACTATTGGAGTATGTCCGAAATAGCAAGCAAATAACAAAAATGATACCAATAAATATTAAAAAATATATGATATAGTTCTTCAAAAATGCAGCCTCATACTATTTTTATTAGCAAATTAGGTTTTTATTCCTTGGTAATGAAATCAAACATACCTTTAGCTGACAATTTTTAAGAATGGGTTTACAATGTTATAAGAACAATTGGAGAGAGTACAAGAGAACAGGAGAGTATAAATGGAACTAACAAATGGGAGGCAAAGATAATATAATGAGAGATCAATAGAAAGTTTAAAAAATTGTAATGAAATGATGTTTAATACAGCACAACGAGTCATTCATAAATTAATTAAGAAAATAGAAAATATCAAACCAGATGATGTATCTAAAACACAAAGTGATAAATTAAGACATTACTTCCTATTATTTAAATCAAATGACAACTATGTCTAGAAGATGGACTGATTGAATGTCCTATGGATGCCAAACTAGATGCGGTATCAAACCTTCCTGAGCTGAGAGTTCTAAGTCTGGTTAATGTTTGTGTCAATTCAAGTTTTCCCACAGCTCTGGCTCAGTGTGTGAACATAAAGTGCCTTCACATCGTACCAAGGTTTTCTGAAAGGTTTAGTATATTCATTCTGTCTAATTTGTGTGTGTACATATATATATATATATATAATTATGTATCAAGGAATTACTATTGATGCAAAGGAAAAAAACTGAAAAGCCTATTTTCAACATCTTTGTTGGCCATTTAGGTGCATACCCATTTTCAAATTTTCCTCTATATTTACTAATTGCGACATAATAATAATAATAAATTTCGGTTTTCTATTTTGATATCATTATTAGAATATATATTAATTAATATTTCTAACTCATTTTTCTTTTCAACTTCAATGGTTTCATCTTTATAGTACTGTGATAAGAATTATTATATTCTTTAATTTATTCAACTATAATATTTAAAAGGTTGATTACAAGCTGAGTTATGAGCGAGTGAAGTTGAAGGTTTTCCTAGATCACAGAGCCCTTATCTCTACTAGAATTTGCACAAGGTCTCACCTCTGCTGTCTGCATCTTCCTCTAAGTTTAGTCAATGCCTTAATATCAGATGTTTTGGACAGCTCTGCCCATCTATACTCTTCCCAGCTGAAAACTCATAGTCACAAATGAGTGCACATAAGTAAATATTTCATTTTTATATTGCTTTTTACTAAATATTACAATGTGGGGGCTAATATACCCAACATGGCTGTTTCTAATGAGAGCTGCTTGCAGCAATAAAAAAAATAATCAAGAGACTAAATCATCTTTAAGTAAGATCATAAGCCTATTGGATAGCTTGCTTGACAATGTTGCAACCTTAAGAAAAAACATCCGATCCAGGAAGAAAAAATTAAAAAAAATATCGATTTCTTGAAAAGGAAAAGAAGAAAAATATTAAGAATTCCATATTCAATATTTTTTGGAAGTTTATAACTCATAAAAGCTCCTCTAAAATATATTATTTTTAGCTTCTTAACCAATCCATCATCAAAATTAGATAATGGTGTGATTGTTTTTTTTTTTAGTTTTTAATCTTTCCACCTTTCTTTGATTTTATCACTTTATCATGTCCTATTTATTCTTCTAGTGCTTTTTGTTTGTTTTGAATTAATTGTGGCACCTGATCCTCCTAAGAATGTTCCTGAAGTTCCTCATTTGGGAAATATTATTTGTAGTATTCTTCCAACTTCTTTGTTTTCTCTTTCTTGCTAATAAGTTAAAGGAATTCTTACAATTTTTCTATCCTTTTCATTATTTTTTCAATCTTATCAATTTGTTATTGTTTAGGCAAAAGTTTATATTTATCTTTTGTTATTTGAATTATCACGTCCGTTTTATTTTTGAGAGCATAGGTGATTCTAGATTTTTGAATATCTGTATAGGAAATTTTATATAGTTTATAAAAACTCATTATTAATTATGTATTTATTAAGAAGAAAATTTTAAACTTATTGGAATATATGAATTTCATTATTTTTCGTTCAAACCCATTCCTAATTTTCTTTTAATGTTCAATGGATTTTTAGTTAAATAAGCTGCTGGTCTTTCTTTTAATTCTCATCTTTTGAAATTACTCTTTGTTTTCTAAAATATTATCTGCAATATGTCTATCCGATACTTCCTTATTATCTCTACAATGTGTATTATGAACTTGACAAGGTGCATCAAATTTATTAATAGGTTGATCATCTCTAGCTAGCCTCTCATCTAATTTCATTGATGGACCATAATAGTTATATGCAGGAATATGCATTTCACAATTTAACTTATTTAATATTTTGTTAAATAATCCAGATGCAATAGTTTCATATTTAATTATCTAATGTAGTAAAAAATTATTTATTAGCGTCCACTTTTTGTAACTAAGGCTAATTGGGATGGGGTTTGTACAGGTTGCCACTCTTTTCTAGCCAGGATGGGACTAAGGATTTTACTTAATGAATTACGTCACTAAATAAATTCCTATTGCTCAGGAGGGAATCAAACCTGCCACTCTAGGTTTACCGTATGAGATTAAGGTCAACGCTTTAACTCACATAGCTAACCTTCAACACTTTCCCTCATTATTAAATGAATGACTTAATTATTCTAAGTGTTCTTCATAAAAAAGCCCCAACTTATTGCACAGCCCATTGTGGCTCTTCTGGTGCAATGGTTTTTTTCATTACATCTGCAACTTGGCATTCAGTAGGGACTCTCTTCACATCAATTTCTCCTTCAGAAACCAACTCTCTAGACAAAGAAGTGTCTAATTTTTATATGCTTCGCTCTATGATGATATTCCAAATTCTGTCCCAGTCTTATGGCAATTTCATTATTGATTTGAAGCTCAGGGATTCTCTTCAAACTCGTAATGTCTGAGAGTAGTCTCTTCAGCCATGTCAGTTCTCTTGCTGCTTCATATTTCTTAGGGTTTCAAATAGAACAGAGGTTTAATGGTTCTATCAAAGTGGATCAGAAAGGATACACAGAAAAAATAGATCAAAGGTCCTTGGTGAGTTGATGCATACTGATGTCCATTTTTTTTTTTTTTTCATTGCTATCAACAGACTTTAATGCTGGGTTTCCTGGCATCTGTACCATACTAACGTCAGGTACATCTACTATAGACCTTTCGGGTCTAGGCTTACCATCAGCTAACCATTTGAGACGTCTCACTATATGATCAAACCCTTACAATACTAGGTTGTTACAAAAGTCCTTGTTCACAAAATTAATTTTATTCAAATGTGAGTACAAAATTTACAAATCAAATTTATTCTTCAAAATACAGGCGATCATTTTCAACTACTTTAACCCATCTTTCAGCCAAAAGTTGTATTTGATGTTGATACCACTCTGCAGTTTTCGAGGCAAAGAACTCATCGCATCCAGATTTGACATCATCGAAGTTTTCGAAGCACCGACCTTTCAAAAAATGCGCCATTGACCTGAAAAGTCCATAGTCAGACGGTGCGAAGTCTGGGCTGTAAGGAGGGTGGGGCAAGAAGCTAATCCCGTTCATTTCTGAAAATTTTTCTTTAACTAATCATGAGCGATGAGCAGGGGCGTTGTCTTGCTGAAATAACGCTTGGGCTTGCAGATAAGTCATGAGGTGCTGACCTTGAACGGACGTTTTGGACACCAAGCTTTTTGAAATGCCGGCTTATTGTAGCATTTGAAACTCCCATTTCTTCGGCTAATCCTCAAGTTGTGACTCAAGTAGCTCTGGATCATCGACAACTGAAGGACGACCTGATCTAGGTTTATCTTCAAGGCTTGTATTCCCAGAATTAAACCGCTTGAACCAAAATGCGGCCGTGTTTCGATGCACCACACTTTCCCCTTCCACTGCACAAATTTCCTCGGCTGAGGCCTTTGCACTAAAACCTTTTTTCCAATAATGCCTAAGAAGGCCGCGGATGACAAATTTTTCTTCCGACATTTCTAGTGAAATTTAATAAACTGAATGAAAGGCAGGGGCAGTTGGCGTACATAAATAATTAGAGGATTAGTTAATGTAAACATTGACATAAGAATTGTATTCGTCAGAGATGAAATAAGGATTAAATTAGAGACCTCAATGTAAACAACTTGATATGCACAAGGACTTTTGTAACAGCCTAGTAGTGGCTGACTATCCGCTACGCCCTTCAATCCCTCCTGTTGCCTTGGAAAAGAACAAATTGGCTATTGATGAACAAAACAGAGGGGACTGTCGATGAGTTAACCTCTCAGTTTGCACTTTTAAAAAAGCATTAAGTTCCACCAAAAAATTAAAAAACAAAATAGAATAGAATATCGTTTATTTCCTAATGAATAATAAAATGTAGTAGAGTATTAACAAGTTTCATAAGATATTCAATTCCCTTTCTACCATCAAATATGCTTCTCTAGAAGGTCTGTAAAAAACCTAATTATTCCTACCTTTTCATTATGAAAATTATTATCACCAGCTAATTCAGATGGCAATATCAAATATGATATTGAAATTAATTTGTTAAAATTGTTTATGTATAATAATGTTCATTATAATTTACAACTACTATTCCTGTAACTGGAAAATTCTCCATTTCTTCAAATATAGGCTTCAATAACTCTTAGTACTTGTCTGATTTTAACGTTAAAACTAAAGTTTTAAAATCATTAGCATCTATTTCAACTTCTATATTTCCAACTTGAAAATGTTCTTTCTTTTATCCGAAGAAAATCCATAATGGTAAATCAAATAAAGGTTTGGTTCTGCCATAATGTTTATCAGTTATCGTCAGTAAATACTTAGGTGCTATGTAACCTATTTTGATAATTTTAAAGAATGTACTCATTGTTAATGAAGAATTAGAGACTTCATTTTCCGCAATTAAAGTTTCATTTTCTAATACATGTTGACCACCTTCATCTTCATGAGACATGGTTTTTATTAAATTTTTACAATATCTCCTGTTGTCAGAGCATAAGCTGTTTTTGAATGCTGTTCAATAATTCTTTGCTGGCGAATATTTTTAAATGTTTTAACTAAATTGTTTCTATTTTTTTAAGTTCCCTTCTTTTTCGGGAGATTTTTTACTTTCCACTTATAAAATTAAAAAAATTTAAACTAGGTTTAACTAATTTAGAGTGGAGTTAACTACGTCTTAAATGTATACATATATATATATATGATTATTCATCTTTTTATTTAGGTTTATGAATATAAATCTGAATTTCTCAATTCAGCAGTCATTACAATGTTATTTAAATGTTTTCTTTGCTTCAAAATCACTTAAAATAAAATCTTTATATAATAAATCCATATAATAGTCTAATTAATAAAAATACATCAAAAATTTACATCATTCGTGATGAATTGAGTCTCTAATTTAGAATAATACTGATTTAAATAAAATCACAAAATGTTTTAATGTCTTCCCATCACAAAATATTCTTTAATTTTATCTTGATTTTCTAATACACAACCATCGAAAATAATTAAACTATTTTCTGGACATTCATCAACATCAGGAATTTCTTCAACATCATTGTAAAAGAATGCAGTGTTATCAACTCATTGTAAATCAAATTTTCTAATAATGTTGTTTAAACAGAACCACTTGATCCAACGATATCTTAAAGAATAGTTGAACAAAATTATGATTTGGATTATCATCATGATGAACTTTAATTTTGTATTTTTCTTCATTTTAAATAAGTAATTTATATAAAACGAAACTGTTTATGATTGTTAGATCAAATCCTATATTCTTGGATGAAAATGTTAATTATAAAATTGATCTTGTAGGCTTTTATACGGATAATAACATTCCTAATGTTTTTGAATATTCATCTATAACATTAGAAATTGAACAACCTGATTATTCAAAGATTGATTATAAAACCAATATTCTGAAGGTTATTGGTCCTTAACCCGTTTGCTAAGGATGACTGCTGGAGAAGTCGAGGAGAAGCATTCCCTGTGAACGGATGACTTGTAGAGTAGTCAACGGGAGGGCAGGCCCACCAGACGGCTGACTGCTACAGCAGTCTGGTCTCTAAGACTTGTTTGTCTTTTCACTACGGATGCCTGCTAGGGAAGTTCTGCTTTGGGAGAGTCTGTAGTAAATAGTATTATATAGTATAGTATTAGTATGTACTATTGCCGCTAGATAGGAGTACACAAGTCATTCTCTAGCTCCTAATGCTGACAATAGATGGTTTAGGACATTATGAGAAGGCTTGGGATTCCCCAAATTCTATAGTCACCCTGCTCCTCTTCTTCCCTCTCTGATACCTGCCAGCGCTTTGTTAATAGCTTTTTGTAAGAACGCAAAGAAACATTTTGTCCACATCCGTGTTTCAAAATATACCATACCCAAAAAAACTTTAGGATGGATAATTGATAAGATTTATTATTGTGAAACTGTACATTTGTAAATATGTAAATACGTTTTTTAACTCCAAAAGTGCCCTGTCCAAGGTCACGGATCAAAAAGGAGGATGGAAAACGTAATAACAAAGAAAGGGAGGGAGGCCGGCTGAGAGCTCCATTCAGAGGGCCTAGGAGGGTGGCCTGCCCGGCCGTCCCAATGTCATGTCCCGTCCCACTCCCCGACGTAGTGAAAGGGTTAAATATCTTAATATTATATTAAAAGGGGATCAAAAATAATATTAGGTGATGATTCATTCTATATTAAAGGTAACTAGGTTAACAAGACTGACATTTATTCACCTATTCCTTTTAAATTAGATAATACCATCAGGAAGCTTTTAGGTTTTGAGACTATATCCAAGGTTGAAATTGAAAAATATTTTTAGAATTCCAGTTTATTCATAATGGAAAAAGCAAAACAAAATTCAGACCATTTGATGTAATAGAAATTCATTGTGATTTAGTGCAACCAAGTTTTGTAAACTATAATCTTAATGAACATTTACATTGTGGATCAGATATCTTATATTTGTTGATCCAAATATTCCATATCATTCGAAATTATTAGAAAGACTTTCAGAAATATTTGACGTTCCCAAGAAAGAAATTAAAAAAAAACATAATAAATAATAAAAGAGAGGAACTTCTGAATAATATAAATGTAAATAATATTATATATTTTAATTTAATTCAGTCCTAATAAATTAATAAAATGTTATGACTAATAATCAAGCTATTAACACTTAGAAAGAAGTTTAAATGGATATTATTATGTTTATAATAATATTATAAGTTCGATATTTATTATTTTCTCAGAATTCTCATTAACTTTAAAGAAAGAAAGCTTAGAATGTATTAAAATCATTTAAGCCCATTTTCAAATAGTCTAGTTAACCCTGGTGAAATATGTATATTTTATATAATTTTACAACTATATGAAAATATGGCATTTCACAAGTACTTATAAAGGTACATTAGGAGATACTAAATATAATTTAAATTATATAAGATATTATCTGAGAATGTACGTTATTTATTTTTTTATAGGTCTAACTTTGTTTTTATATAAATAAATCTGATATAAATAATAAACAAATACATTGAAAAAAACAAAACAAAAAAGAACAAGTATTATATATATGTATATATATATATATATATATATATATATATATATATATATATATATATATATATATAAAGATTTATATCATTAGGCCTCATTTTTGGATTGGACAATAGTTTTAAAATATCAAATTCCCTTAGAATTTATGATTCTTATGTTTCAGGATAGAATAGATTGGGAAGTTATTTTTGAAAGAAGGGATATTTCTAATATACTTACAATAGATCATAAGGAAACCTTTGAGGGGTATTATAAAAGGAAATATAATTTAAGTGATACTCCAAAAATGATTAATTACTTAAAATAATAACATTTTTATTCCTAATAAATGGGTTATTAAAAGTATTATATTGATGCTGAGAAACAATAATATACACTTTTTTTACTATTGAACAACACTGGACTATATTTTAACAAAGAGAACCAGAAAATAAAATTCTTAATCTACGTTGGTAATAATTTTATTAATTGAAAATTTCAATTTGTAATTACTGGTTCTTTCAAATCCTAGAGATGGTAAAAATTATGATCATTATTCTAAATTAATTCATAAATTTATTTCTATTTTATTTAAAATGATAGAAGTAAAGAAATTTAATAAATTAATTGATAGGATTGAGGATCCTGGTGTTACAAGTACTGTTAAATTTGGCTTAAATGAATGAAGCAGTAGTATATAATCATAAATATCAAACCTTTAATTTTTCTGTAACCTTTAACAATTTAGGATTAGGATATTTACTAATATTACCAATATAGAATGGAGGATCTTTATTAGATAACATTTATTCGAAATTTGAATGGTGATACGGCATTACTATCACTTATTTTTATCGGGTAATTTAAGTGGCATAGAAGTGAATAGGTTACTTAATAGTGTTTTAAATAAAATGAGAAATAAACCAAGGGCCTCAATGAACTCTACAGATGATATATTATTCAGACTTCATATAATACAAATAATTTTCAATGCTTAATTATAATTCATAAATATCTATACCCTATCAATCTTATTATGAAATGATGGAACCCTAACTATGAAAGAACAAATAAAATTATAATGAGAACTCTACAACAGTGGTTAAGATTAAAAAAAGCTAGATCAAGTTGACAGGTATCAAGACACGCCCCTCTCTCCCCACCACCACCAAATGGGTGGTGGGGAGGGAGTTCAGCACCACAGTGAGCAGTCTGCCATATTTCCAACTGCCAGTTCCTTCTCGTCTCTTGTTTTGTGGAAGTCGGCCTTTGCCCGGTACGGAAAACCTCAAACTGTTTCTTCTTTTCTCACATCAGGATCTTATTAACCTTCTTACAGGTAATTAGTACATTTATTTCTCATATTTTATTTCTCATACACAGCTGTAACATTAGCTATTCCACGTTGTATTGCCATTATTTTCTGATCCGGCATATAGTTAGGCACTATTGTTGTTTTCTAACAAATAAAATATTATTTTGAGTAGGTATTCTGGCAGATGGAAGTAAGTGACTTCTAATGTAGGTAGGATGAAAGAATAATGTAACAATTTATTAAAACGTAAGAGCGTTTTCGATGCAGTGCATCATCGTCAGTGTCAACAGGGCACTTGTTGTTTGCTACAGTGGAAGGGTAGCCAATTCTTTCATCCTACCAACATTAGAAATATTATTTGTAGTCAATATCAATAATCCATTATAATTTGACTTTTAATAATCCCAAATAAGTATGTACGACTTACGTTGTTTACAGAATCAGATCTAACTTGGAGATTGGCTAGATTCCGCCGAGAAAACATTGCAAAAATTGAAATCGTTGAAGTTTTAAAATTGCTGTGTGCACATTCTAATAAATGTAAACTTCTACACACAATAATAATAATAATACTCCTGTTGGATAACTTTTAGCGGTATAACTTTGTTTGATACTTTTAAATTTAGCTTTCTTTGCAAACATTGTTTTTTCCATTTCAATTCTGCCTCGTCATGAAACATATTGGTTTTCATTTGAGCATTATTTAGTGTTGGGTTATTAGGTATCTGTGGTGCTTGACATTGTTTCTAGATTTAGTAATATTGTTACTTTACATTAGTGTGATAATATAAGGTTGGCAAATAAGTCCTTTCGGTTTTTGTATTCATGTTTTGTTTACAATATGTCACATTTATCTGATGCAATTAATCCCAACAGAGGATTGTTTATCCTATTTGTAATATGTAAACAGTGATGTCTGTCGACACTTGTTAAGATTAGGTCAGTATTGCGTTTGTGATCCAGCTGAGAAGATGGACGGTAATTTATTGCATTATAGGCATATTTTGCTGTATTATTTCGAAAAAGGAAAGGGAGCTGCAGAGGCTCATTAAAAAATATGCGGGGTCTATGGGGATAAAGCCTCAAAATTGGTTTGCCAAGTTTAGGGCAGGGAATTTTGACATAAACGACGCACCACGACCTGGTCGTCCACAAGAAATTGAAAGCATTGATGTTAAGGCTATTGTCGATCAAAATCCTTCCCAATCAGTGCGAGACATTGCTGAGGCCCTAGACATATCACATACAAGCGTAGAAAATCATTTGCGGAAGCTCGGCTACGTTTCTAGGCTGGATGTTTGGGTCCCCCACTCTCTGACCGAAGCCAACTTGGCAAAACGCATTTCCATTTGCGATTCCCTGCGAAAACGTCAAGAAAACGATCCATTTCTTAAAAGACTTGTGACAGGGGATGAAAAGTGGATTGTCTACGATAATGTGGTGCGAAAAAAATCTTGGAGACCTAGCAACAAACCACCTGGAACCACATCTAAAGCGGGATTGCACCCAAAGAAGATAATACTTTCTGTATGGTGGGATTTCAAGGGCCACAAGGTAAATCAATCTATTCCACTCTATACTCCTCACAATTAACAAAATTGAATGAATCAATTTGACGAAAATGCCCAGAACTGGCAAATCGAAAGGGTGTCGTCTTCCATCATGATAATGCCAGGCCCCACACTTCATTAGTCACCCGCAACAAATTGTTAGCCCTTGGATGGGATCTTTTGCCCCAGCCTCCCTATTCACCGGACCTTGCTCCTAGTGACTACCACTTATTCCGGTCTCTACAAAATTCCTTAGGTGGAAAACGGTTTGAAAATGAACAGGGTGTCAGGGAGCACCTTGATCATTTTTTCGCTAATATACCACAGACATTCTATGAGCATGGGATTATTCAGCTGATGGAGAGATGGGGTAAAGTAATAGAAAATAATGGACATTACATTGTAGATTAAAATAAAAATTACGTTCAAAATATACAATAGTTTTCTTTTAACTTAAAAAACCGAAAGGACTTTCCGAAAGGATATAGGACAACCCTATATTTGTCAAATTGCAAACTGTAATAAGTAATGATTTGTAAATATAGATATTGCTCACGAAAGAATTCTGCTTGATTTAGGGCGGGGATGACTAAGATACTTAGATATTCCAAGAACTGATAAAAGAAATGATTAATTTATGAGTCATGGGCACCGGAAGTGCTTGTCGCTATTACTATACTCATAAAATATGGAGCACTAATATTTATCAAAACGAAAGAATGCTACTTGATTCAGGATGGGGATGACTAAGATATTTATATCTTCCAAGAAATGATAGACAAAATGACCAATTTTATGTGACATAGTCACCTGCTTGGTGCTATTACTGTATTGTGGAATATTGAGTGATAAAATTTATCAAACTGCCAATTGTAATAAATAATGAATTCTAAATGAAGGTATTACTGGTGACAGAATGCTGCCTGAGTCAGCATGGGGATGACTAAGATACAAAATGTACCACAAACTGACATGCTCATAAAATTGTTCAAAAGATTTTTTTAAATCATAAAACTATTAGTCACAAAATTTTATTAGGCAGCATCCAGTATGAAATAAAATAGTGAGTATTTAGGATTATTTAGATCTTATCTAATCTAACATAAATTAATCTACTCTTTACATTTCGATGGGAAACCATTATTATTTCAACTCGAATAAGGATAACAACTATTTTAAACCGAAATTCATCCAATTATCACTTTTATCTCCTTGGGGATAACAACTGAATGACTATACAGTAACTGTAGATTCTACAGGATATTTGTGTTAAGCGATGAAAGTGACGTAATGAGTTTGTGAATAGGTTAGTCCAAAATTTATAGAGGCGGATCTTTGTAGCTCGAGATACCACTCGGCTTTTAAAATGCTCCAGCAGTCCGTGGTAACATCTGTTGGCAGAAATTACTCTACGCTGGATCTCTTGGGCAATGTCATCCTGGGAATTCACTTGCGAACCCAAGTGAACAAATTCCTCCACTCTCTCGAAAGTAAAAGGCCCAATATGAAATTCTGATATTCACTTCACCCAAAATTTATATTCACTAGGGAAATATCAACCGCCCTGTAGACGGGTGCTTTAATAACAAAATTATATAAATCATCCGCCTTAGTTTTGTTCATGACATTCTTAAATCTGAGATAATTAAATATGCATGACCGTCTCAACTGTACGCAGAGACAGCAATTAAACAGAAAATGTAAAAGTGTTTTATACTTTATTAAGTTGCTGATGGCACAATCTCTGCATAATTTATCCTATGTACAATTTATCTTTACTATAGCTCTAATTTTTCTCCCTCTCAGATAGTTCTTGTACATTTCTACTTCTACTAGAGATTGAATCTTCAATGCTATCATGTTCTCAAATTTACATACCTCCTAGTTTAGCCAGCTACTGCAATCACTTAATTTATTTGAATTCTAGAATTGTATTGACACACATTGTACTCCATATTGTTGAATCTCAATAACCTATTGAATCCCGACATAATTGGCTTAATCGACCATTTTATAGCCATTTTGAAAATCTTGACATTAGTGGATGATCTATCATATTCAAATCTAACCATGTAATTTGGAAAATTAAATAACCAATTTAGAAGCAGTTTTATTAATTTAAATAGATGGAATGGTTCCTTGATGTCGATATGCCTTTATCTTGAGTTTTCAATCAATGATACAAGACAACCTCTTCACATATGAAGAAATTAAATTTAAAATAGCTTTACCATTTGCTAAGTATATTAAATATAATCCTTTATTTCTTATAAAAGTAATTGGATTTATTAGGCTTATGTGTATATTGTCTTTCTTAAAAGTTAAATAGTGGTTAATAATATTTACATATTTGATGAATGGCATATTTATTATATATTACCTTTTTAGCTAACACAATCCTTGAAATCTAAATGTTCTACAATATTATAAATACAAATATTGATAATTGCAATGAACTTTCTACAACAATAATCCCCGCCAACTAATGTTCATGCCGGTATATAAAGGATGTAATTCATTGTAAAAATATGAAGATCATATAAAAATACTGGGTCCAGAATAATAAGAATATTTCCATAAGTACTTGTTACAGTCAATAGATAAACTTGAAGATAGAATTAAAATTAAATATGTATTTCAAGTTTTTAATGAAAAGCTTTACCATATAAATTATTCCTAGTAAAGATAGCAGTTATATAAGAAATTAGGAGGGTAAACTGAAGTTATTATTTATTAGACTGAATGGTGTTCAACTAGGTAAGACAGCATAAAATACGTTTCATAGCTCTCAGTATGGAGGAGTATTTCAATAATATATGACAATATATCTTTATAGATTGGAGAAAGAATCCTACTCAGTTGCCATAGGTCATCCAATTTTTTATTGACTGATAAGCCTTATTCTGTATTATGCTCTAAATAATATTCATTAATTTGAACTTTTCCTGAAATTTCATCATATTTTCCTTTATCCTCCTCTTCTATATTGCCAGTTGACCAATTAACTGCATTGCCAATTCCATTAATTAAACGTGTTTAATTCTTTACACGCCCCAACAATTAAATGAGATTATCTTTTTTAAGTGTCTTTGATTGTTGTGGGTTCCTAGATCTGTATTGTATTCTTTTTGTCTAAAAATTCTTCAATTCTTTGGAGTTCATCATCCAGTAGAGTGAGAATTGTATTATGCAGGTAGGTGTAAGTTTTATTATTTGAAAACGAGTCTTGTATTTTTATTCGTATCATTCGTGGAGTGTTGTTCAAGTCAGTAATCTTGTAACTTCTAGGTAGGGTTGTTAGTTAAGGGTCAATCAATTTCAAATCATTTGGCAATGGTTGCTTTAATATTCTTAAAAAATCTGATTTTTTTTAAACAATACTCTGGAAGTTGGAAGTTGAATATCATCACATAAAATTTTTTACTGCCAATAATTTTTGAATGGCGGCCATATTTGTTTGGTGAAATGCTACATTCAAGTGTTTACACCAACATCTAAAAATATGAAGAACATATAAAAGTACTGGGTCCAGAATAAGAAGAACAAACAGAATATTTCCATAAGTACTTAATACAGTCAATAGATAAACTTGAAGATAGAATTAAAATTAAATATGTATTTCAAGTTTTTAACGAATTGGTTTACCATATAAATTTTTCTTAGTAAATATAGCAGTTATATAAGAAATTAAACATAACATTCCTAAATATAACTCAAAAAGGAATATGAGAGTGTGGAATATTTTTTTTAGAGATTATTGAAAAGAAAAAAACATTTTAAATAATATTATTTTAAGCTATTATAAAGATATAATATTATTGTTTTTTTTTTAATTTTTTATAAAATGTAAAAAGTTTGAGGATTTAAGATCTTCGTTCATAATGAATAGAAACTCAACTATGGAATCCAACCGTTTAACAGTTCCATGAATATTGTATATCAAACAATATTTAAAAGTATTCCAAATTAAATAAAACTTATCTTTGCTATGAAAACTTTATATGGTAAAGCTTTTCATTAAAAGCTTTAAATACTTATTTGATTTTAATTCTATCTTCAAATTTATCTATTAACTGTAATAAGTACTTGCCGAAATATTTGCCTATATTTATAATTGCTGTGAGGATTTATTTTTGGTGGATAACAATTATAACAACTTACCAATCTCATGAAAATAAAAAAAAAACGACTAGTGGAAGGCCATAGAGAAAGATGTAGTAGCTGTTAGTTTAGTTGCCTTTGTGTAGTAGAATTTCACCTGATGAGACATTCTGTGAATGTTAAAGTAGTAGAGAATTAAAAATGATTTTAACAATATTTGAAGTTTTCATTCTTCTGTTGACCTTCCACCATAGATTAGTTAAAGTGAAATTAAATAGGTTCATATTTTCACATATTTTTTCTTCTTTCCCGATGCATCCGGTTTTTTTGGAACGGTCCAGATTGGGAATTGCAAGGGAAGTTTGAGTGTTGGATTATTTTATTTTTTAATAATTTATCAACTTACAAACCTACATCTTTTCTAAGAAATCTCCAGGTATCTATTGTTTATTGAATAGGCGGGTAATCCATGCTTGGTTACTATTTTGTGTTTTAAAATATTACGCTGTTATAATATATATTAATACTCTTAATATATCGGTATCTATTTTTCCAATTTTGTGTTATTGTCTGAGTAATTTAATTTTATCACTTTTTATTCCAGATTCATATGATTTGTTCTAATAATTCAGAGGATATTCGATCAATTATCTCGTTTACGTTAATTACCTCTTCTACTTTCAATGGCACTCCAGGACTTATGGTCATAATTTGTTTATTTTTATTAAAGATAATGCAGTGTTTCTAGTATGTACTAACCTTCTTTTATTTCGTAATCTTCTGTTTTTTGGGGGGGAGGATTTAAACTCGGATTCGACCTAATAGGCATTCAGACTACATTATTTCCCAGTTTTAACATAATCCTTTATTTTCTTTATAAAATAATAATCTTTTGTTACCTTTATTGGTTTTAAAATGTTAGTATCAAAGCTAAATTTCGCTTTGTGTTCAATTAATGTTTTATGATCTAATAAACTGTCATACCTAGGCAAGAAATCAAATATATAAACTTTTTTTTTCTTATTATTTTTTTTATGGTCATGGATTTAATTTCAGAATATTTTAATATGTATTATTTCATTATATTTATCATTCAATATTATTGTTATTAATTAATGTTTGATATATGAAGTATACCATGTTGGGAGGGCTGCATATAGGATTTTAAGCTTTAGCCTTTTCAGCTTTATCAATATTTTTGGTGGTACATTGTTCAGGAGGTGTCTTGCAATGGAAGTCTGAGCTGCTGGAGGGGGGAAGATGGCTGTGTGATGGATAAATCTCACTTCTGAGTATGTACTGCCAGTGCTCCAGGGGTGAGGGTCGTTCGGTCCGTCCCCTGGCAGATCGCTCGGCCCTCACAGAGTCTGCTGATGGGTCTGGGGTCCTGAGGTCATGCTACAGCCACCTCTGTATTTAGAGAAGGGTCTTAGGAGCTGTAGGAGAGTAGGTCAGTGGTATGGGTAAAAGTAGGCTAAATTAGGAAATAAGGAACTTTGAAGGTCAAGGTCTTTGATAGACAGAAGGCCTGTCCTGGGCGCTGCCTACACTCCACCACCTGTGGCTGACCCTTGGAGGAGGTGCTCGGCTTACAGCACCATCTGCAGGCCCCATCTCCGCCCTCTCAACACCGGCTGTTTGCAAGGCTTCAATATATAGATTGATGTCATATATGTTTACTTGATGTTAAATGATATCATAGATATCTGTTGATTTTATGAATTGCAGTAAGTTCGCTGTTTTGTTTTGGTCATTGACTAGAATTTCATCGAGTCCTCCTGAGATGTTGTAGAGGTTCCTGTTGTCCTGATACTTAAGACAATCGGTGAGAAGGTGTTTGACACTAACATTAATCCCGCAAGTCTCATAGATCGGAGGTTCCTTCTTCTTCATGTGATACAAGTGGGTGAGTCGAGTGTAACCGATCCTAAGACGGGTCAGCACCACCTTGTCCCATCTTTTCTCCGGTACAGATGTTGACCAGGCGCGGCTAGTGGACTTGATTTCTCAAAGCTTGTTATCACGAACATTAAACCAATCTCTTTCCCTTACACTTCTGATATTTTCTTTAATATTCGATACAAGCTCCTGTCTTGTGATGAAGGGAAACAATATACTGGTTATACACACTTCTTTAGTGGCTTTGTCAGCTTTTTCATTGCCAGGGATGTTACAATGACTCAGAATCCAAATGAGCTGAACCTTAATTTTATTTTTCTTCAGCTCTTCAATTGATTCTTTTATATGAATTATTAATGGGCGTGTCGGGTATAGGTCATGGAGTGATATCAATGACAATAATAAGTCAGTTAATATGGTGATAGTGTCAAATGAAGGTATTCAGGGCTTCACTGATTGCAACTAATTCTGCTGTGTAATTCGATGCTATCGGATTAAGTTTAAATTTATGGGTACAAGTGTCATTAAAAAAAGCCGCCCCAATGCCGCTTCCTTTAGATCCATCAGTGTATATTTTATTTGATTTTCCTATTGATGCCATTAATTTTCTGAATTCGGTTAAAAGTATAGCAGGGATTGTATCTTTTATGAGGTATTTCATCATTGTAGATTAATATGTAGAGGGCTTAGTGTCCATGGCTCTTTTGCAGAATGAGTATCTGCTAAAATATTAGGTTCTATAATATTTATGGATTGTAGTGACTCGCATATTCTGTATATGAGACTCTTTCTTTTTAATCGGCAGTTCCTATTGACTAATATCTCGCTAAATGATTGGTTCAGGGGGTGAGAGAGAGAGAGAGAGAGAGGAGCAGATGGATGCATAGTAGCTAATATTCAATTGGTACCTACGATACTTTAGGAGTGGTTCTCCGAATTCAGACAAGATACTTTGTTCGGGGCTAGACCTGACCGCACCTATTGCTATTCTGAGACCTGCGTTGTTGATGCTGTCTAGCATTTTTAGAACATTTTCAGAGGCTGAGCCATAGGCCATACAGCCATAATCTAATTTAGATCTTATGAGGGCTATATATACCTGCAGCATGCTTGATCTATCTGACCCCCAAACCGTGTTGCTCAGTATTTTAAAGATATTCAATGTTCTAAGACAATTTTCTTTTAGTTGTTTTATGTGTGTGTACCAATTAAGGGTTTTGTCATATATGAGGCCAAGGAATCTCACATGGTCGCTATATTGAATGGGAACATTGTTGATGTGCAAGGGAGGGGAGGGGGGGAGGGTTTTCAACCTTCCTAGGGGAGGGTTTTCAACCTTCCTAGGGGAGAACAAGATGCATGAGGTTTTGTTTATAGATATGGTAAATCCATGTTCGTTAACCAGTTGTATAGCTCATTAATGTTCTCCTGCAGAGTTGACTGAAAATCTTCCAGAGAACAGCCGCTACAGTAAACAGCTGCACCATAAGCGAAAAGTAGTAAATTCGCTGGTGGTTTTATCTTATTTGCTAATTTGTTTATTGTGGTAGAGCACATTCTGGCAGAAAGAACACTTCCTCTCTGAATCCCATTCTCCTGTGTAAAATTCTCTGATAGGGTGTTGCCAATGCAAACTTGAAAAGTTCGGTTATTGAGAATATTAATTATAAATTTTAAGATATTTCCTTCAATTCCCATTTTCTTAAAAGATTTGATAATGCACCAATGCCAGGTGGTGTCAAATACACACTTAATTTCTATAAATACAGTCAGTACTTTGTATTTCGCTTCAAAAGCCTCATGAAAATCACATTCTAGTTTAACTAAGTTGTCTCCAGTACTCCGGCCCTGCATAAATCTGCTCTGCCACTGCGTTTGTAAGCCTTTACTTTCAATATACCATTCAATTCTTTTTAAAATAATTTTTTCCAGTAACTTACAGAGGGCACACATCAATGATATTATGAGATAGCTCTGGGCTTGATCTTTTGGTTGGTCATTTTTTAATATTGGTATTCCTATTGATTTGGTCCAGTCTTCAGCAATTACCCCGCACATGAAAATTTTATTCAAGTAGGCAAGAATGATATTTTGATTTTCAGAAGGCAACTTTTTAATGAACCTCACATAAATATTGTCAGGGCCAGGAGCTGTATCCTTTTGGGTTCTTAGAGCATATGCGTATTCTAAATAGGATATAGAATTGTTCAGTGGATCAAGGGGATTAATAAAGGGCACAATGGGTTGGATTTCTTTCAGATGTTTGATTATTAAAAATTCATTTGAGTAGTTTGAGGTTGAAGAAACGTATTCAAAGTATTGACCTAGGTGGCTATGTTAAGGGGACCAGTAATCATTTCTCTACCACTTTGAACACAGTTGATAGTGTTTCTCGAGTCATTGTGATCCAATATTTTCCTTGCTGTGGCCCAAACTTCAGAGGGGGTGTTTGGTGATTTATTTTTGACAGAAAGTCCTTCCAGGATTCTTTTTTAGACCTTTTTAGTAAATGCCTAGCCTTAGACCGAATTTCTAAGTAATGTTGGAGGTAGTCAGAGCAGGGGTGATGCTTGAATTTTCTAAGTGCTCATTTGCATTTTTTAACTGCCTCGTCGCAATCTTTAATCCACTAGGGAACTATGACTCTTTTTCTAGTATGTTTAGTTTTTGGGACAGATGCTTTGGCAGAAGATATAATAGTGTTATTGGTGGATGTAGTAATTGTATTTATATCTAGGTAAGTGAGCTATGCTAGTTGTTGATAATTGACCCTATCTGCTTCGTGCAATTTCCATCTGCTGTATTGTTCTTGTCTGTTCATATGGTCAATTAATATGGGGTAATGATGAAAGCCGGATAAGTCTTCTGCTACCCACCATGAAGCTTGAGAAAGAAGACCTGGGCTTATCAGGGAAAGGTCTATTTATGAATAGTTACCGCTGTCAATGCACAGATGAGTTGGGGAGTTTTCATTAAGAATATACATATGAGAAGACTCAACTATACGGCCTCTAGGGTCAGTTTGTAAGGAGAAGCAGAGAGTATTATGCCTATTGAAGTCGCCTAGGAGATATACGGGGGGGGGGGGGGGAGTTGCGATAGTAAGGTATTTAATTGCATTTCAGAACATAAAGAAAACTTATCACTTGAGAGGACCTGTACGGCAACTGCTTGGAGAGGGGTGTTGAGAGTGATTTCAACGACCGGGATATGGTTAGCAACTAGTATACATCCACTACTGGAGATTAGATCCTCATGGTGGTCTCTTCTGTATGTAGTAAAGCCATTAAGTGAGAATGATTTAGTCTCGCTCAGACGAGTTTCCTGTGTGTGTTTGAATTTCATAGTCTCTGATTACATTAATTAAATCGAGCTTATGAGATATTATTCCATTGTTTAAGTTCCATTGTAAGATGATGTTTAGGGTGTTATTTGTGGTGCATGTTGTGTTATCGACGAGATTTTTTTAATTTGTCTTTATAAGTATTATTAAAGGACCCAGACGAAGAGCTGGGAAATTTGATTTTGCATTATCGTTTGATTCTTTTTTTGATTTATTGGGAGTTGGGTTCAGTTTATTATTTATAACTGGATTATTAGAAGAAGTAGATGGGGAATTATCATGAGTTATTTGTTGTTTACTTTTAATTATATGGTTTTCTAAACAACCATATAAGTAAAAGCTGCAATAACATTAATTAGGTTCTCAAAATTATTATTTAAAGCAGGTATGGGCAACCTTTGACATGTTGCGGGTCAAATGTTAATGTACAAATACGTTCTCAGGCCGCTTTTAAAAGTAGTGCATTTTAAAGTTATGTTTCATTATGTGTTCATAATTTTTAGCGATTGATATCAGACATGAAATTATACACCAATTGTATTATAATACAATTTATTAAAATAACAAAATGAAATGAAAAAAATAGGTACAAAATTATAATTAAATCGTAAAATTTGGAATTATCACAAACAACAAAAGTGAAATAGCGACACTGAAATCAATGAGACACTTGAGATTGAATTTGGGAAAATAATCCATCAATGTTTGGATTAATTCAACTGATATAAAGATGAAAAATTGTTTCCAAATTATCGTCAGTCAGCCTTGTACGATGTTTTGTTTTATTAACTTTCATCATTGAAAAGAACTGTTTGCATTTATAAGTACTGCCAAACGCACAAATCTCTCCTCATCTTCCTCAATTGGAGTAAGTAGCGTAATATTTTTGTTTAATTGGGTTTTCAAAATGTCTCGTGGGCCGGATCAAACCTTACCGTGGGCTGGTGGTTGCCCACATATGATTTAAAGTATCAGACGATGATGGGGCAGGAGCTACTTTTGAGTATGGAACTTGCAACATTATTATTGCTTACATTAAATATTTGTTTATAAACATTTTCTGCCTGGTAATATGTTAAACGGTCATGATTGTATCGGAGATGGCTCAAATGCATGCACTTTTTCTCTAAGAAAATCAAATATAACGTAGTCAGGGATTTCCCATTTTTCAAACATGATAATCCATGAATTTGTGCATTTATTGCCATTAACATTATTGAGCATTCGTTGTACCTTGATGACTCCCTGATCTTTTAATTCAAATTTAATTTCCTCCTCGCTACAATTTGAGAGCTCAAAGCACACAATGACCCCGCATCAGTAATTTAATGATTTGTGTGCTGTAACAATAATATCTATGCCATCAAAAGTTTTAATGTTGTTAAGATTTTAAAAATCTTTTGCATCTTCGATTTCTTAAAGTATGGATCCGTTTCTTAAAGATGTTACTACTATATTAGGAGCAAAGCCTTTAATAAATTGGCAAACCTTAAATGGTTTACCGTTATTAAAGTTTTTTTCAGTGTCATTGATGGATATTAGAATGAACTTTGTACGTCATTTTAATTTTTGGTTAAATAGAGATTTGATGTTTGGGGTTTTTTCTGGGGATGAATTAACATCTACTTTCATGCTTTGTATTTGGTAGAAAAGAAAAGGAATAATAGAAAGTAAAGGAGATTTGCAAGTATAGACATGTAAGATTGGATAGAAAGAAAGTTTATGCTTCCGTGCTATCTTGTTAATCTGAAATAATCCCTGAGAGTGGCACAGGACGTCTGCACTATTCAAAGGCTAGCTCAATACTGAATAAAATGTTATTTGTCATTAATACTACCGATTCAGTACTATAACTTTTACAGTTAGGTGTTTTTACAATAAAGTCTTCCTTTTGACCCATTATAATTTCGCATAATACCATTGGATTAATATAATCTCTTATGAGCCAGTGTCTACAAGCAATTTCCTGTTTACTGATCAAAGAAATACGGTAGGGACTTATTTATGGTTTTAATTGAAATCTGGAGGGGGACTTTCTGATGGTTGAGTGCTTTCGTCTAAAAAAAGGTTCATTAATTGGTCCATAGATTCAGTCAGTTCATTAGTCTTTCATTAATTTGCTTTAGATGATCAATTTGTCTGTTGTTAATGTCTCAGCTTGTAAGGTGATCTCCAAGTTTTTTTTTGAAAAATTCCATCAAATGTCCATTGATCCTATCTAGTAGATGATGAAAATGAGGTTCATTAAATATATATATGAAGACCACAGGCAAAGAACATTCTAAGTCGATTTTTTTCAAAAATGAGGTTTTTGCGCAATCTAGTAGCTAAGGCCGAGTACTACAACCTAGTCTACTCATCAAGGGGAAAGAACATTCAGTTTCACTGTTATTAAAGCTGGAAAAAATCATATACAGGGAAATATCATTCTATGTTCAACCAGCTGATTGATTTACAGTGGAAGAATATTCTATATTACTATCAGCGGTTCAAGTTATATTACTGCAATGGCTACAACAAAGAGGAAATATGGAAGAATATCAGACGCAACGAAGAGAATCCGTGCCATGTCACACATGCCTAGTGATCCGTGTAATTGTAAGCGCTTTAAATGCTTTGAAACAATCAAAGAAAAGGAAAGAGAAGAATTATTGAAACAATTTAATCTAATGGCGGACTACAATAAACAAATGGAACATTTAACCGGACTTATTAGTGTTTTACCGATCAAACAGCGTAGGCCTCGAGTGAATGAAGAGGATTCTACTTCTCTTAAAGAATTCTCTTACGAATACAAGGTAAGGATTTAGACAGATGGGAAAGTCAATGAAATCACTGTCTGTCAAAAAGCATTCATATCATTGCATGGAATTACAAACCAAACAATCAATACAATTAAAAAATCGTTGAATACCACTGGAAAAGCTCCAGTTGATCAACGAGGCAAACACAAAAAACAGAAAACATTCGAAACCAAAAGAAACACTGGATAAGGTCCACGAACATCTATCTTCTTTAAAGGAACGAAAATCGCACTACAGTTTAAAAAAAAAAACAGTAAAGTGTACCTCTCTGAAGATCTAAACATTAATAAACTTTATAAAATGTATTCTGAATTATATCCAAATAATCCAGTATCATACGAATTCTACAGAAATGTGTTCAACACCGAATATAATTTTGCCTTTGGATACCCAGGAAAAGATTCGTGCTCTAAATGTGATGAGTTCAAAGCTAGGAACAAAAAATCTTGAAATGGGAAATACAGACCAGGAACGTGATGAACTCAAAAACTTGACAACGCAGCACATGTTACATCTTAAGAAAGCACTTATTCTTTTATAATAATAAATATTTACTTATATTCTTTGACTTTTTTAATGTGTTCTTATGTAAAGTTTATAAATTCCCAATAACCTATGTATGAACATAGAATGTTATTTCCATGTTTCAACTGACTTAGACTGTTTTTTCACTGTTTTTTATGACATTATGTTTGATTTATTTATTTTTTAATAAATATAACCAAAAATGGAGATTGAACAGTTTTATTTCGAATTTAAATCTATTAGATCAGTACAAAAAAAATTTATTGTTCAATAAATATCAATTCTCAATTTTCATATGACGTTTCAAAGACTAATTTTCAATTTACTCAAAAGTAAGAAAAAGTGACTTAGAATGTTCTTTGCCTGGAGTCTTCATATAATTTTGATACTTAATTGTCTGTTACAGCTCTAGAGGTCGCAATTTGTATTTGATCGTAACCAAACTCGATATATAACAGCTTCATACAAAACTAAAGGTCAAGTTCGTTAATGGCTGAAATTGAACCAGTGGGGAGGGGTTTGAGGGGAATTTCGAAAATTCAAAATATATCCATTATACGTCAGATCGAAAAATTGTGTAGAACCAATATTATTACAAATAAAATGTACTATAAATATTGTGATATACATTTATTCTTTATCTTCAGTATTAACGGATATATTTTCATTTTTTAGTTTTCAGCCTTCGGTAAACCCCCACACAGAATTATGTCATATTAGCAATAAGTTGTTATATCATGGACCACTTTATTCCAAGCTTAAATAGCAAATATTGATTCCATTGAACGTTAACTGTGTGAGATACATGCCAAATACTTGGTGAAATTACATCATAAATTAAGATTTTGTGGGTATATTCCGTGAATAAGGGTGCCAGGTATGAATTAAGTCCATTGGTTTCATAAAATTTTGAGAGTCTTTATACCAGCCTTAATTACCCGGTTAAGATATTGAAATTTCAATCTCCTACTTGAAAGCGGGTAAATGCACAAACAAGATTTCCACAGACACTTGACAATTTCCAAGCCAAATACGAGAGACAAATATTTTATTACTAATATGACAGAGAGCAATCCAACATGGAGACAACTGAACCTAGACAATATGACATATGGGAAAGGGTTACTAAAGTATTCAGAGATGCTTCCAAGGCGGTTCCCAGGCTTACCGTTGATAGAGCAGAGTTGCCAGTTCCCATGCTTGACAGTTAGTGTTGGTGAGGTGTGTTCAGATGTTGGAACCTGATATAAAGAACTATATAGCATGACTCCAGGCTGATACAACTCCTACGGTTTGCAGACTATGAGCTGTAATCGGCCTTTTGCACTCATGACTCCTTCAGAGCCCAAAAATGGTGACAACAGATACAAGTTGCTCCTCATCGATATTGGTCTTCTTTGTTTCAGGCAATGAAATTCATTTGAGATGAATAACTGCTGCTTATCTCACCACCATAGTTTTTTGCCTGTAAAATACCAGTCGGTTCTACTTTATTCACTGGTCCACTCTACTTTATTAGAATCTGCTATCGACCGACAGGGCCAACTCAACTTTCTTTGTTATCTCTTCGGAGGCCAAATAATTTTTGTTACATCTTCTTCAGCCACCTTTATCGGCTCATTGTGCAATTCAGATACAATTTGAAAGTGTTAGAAAATCTGGGCCACAGAGGCAAAACTTCTCTATTCACCGCGCGTCTTAGGTGTCCCAATTCACCCCATTATACCTACCAGGAACCCACCTCCTTGAGACACACTTTGAAAGCTCCTAAATTTCCCCTAGCCTATGAGGAAATTTTTACTACTAAATTTGACCGGTATCTAAAGGTTTCTTATCCACAGTAGTTGTTGGGAATCCGACAAAACAAATCTTTTGTCATTGGGATCCTTAATGCCTGCTTCAACATCCTTGCTAATTGGCAACTTATCATTGCTGCTTGACCCTCCTGACACGTGGCCAATAATACTTCAGTGATGCTCCTTTTGTCTTACAGCTTACAACTCACATAAATACTACAATGGCAAACGTAGCTAACATCTAAAAATGGTTGCAGTTCAATATCGAGCGCTAATTCAAAGGAAGTAGAATATAATTGTGGTATTACTAAATCTGCTATGCTATTTAACTTATTTACCTACGCAATCGACTTTTCCTGCAATAAAATGTCTGCCACCATTACAAAAAAAAACCGAAAAATCATAGCTGATCAAATGTACTCATTGACCTGAAAGTTTGGGAAAGAGAAGACAGACCAAGAACAGCCTTCTCTCTCCCAGAATTAAATCACTCCAAAATACCATGACTTGGTCAAACTGTGATAAAGTTAAACCAACATGGCTGTGCTGATCTGCTCCAATCACCGTTAAATTGTGAATCCAGTTCTACATACTAAAACCACTGGCTTGGTGAGTATGGTTAATGGACTTAACTAAACGTATAGTTCTCTTGTACTGAGCTATAACTAATAATCCATGTAGTAATTCTCAATAATAGTGGTAACGGCCTCAGGAAATGGTGTAGTACCAGGGTAGGGTGTTTGGGACTACAAATTTGATTGTAAAGAAATATAGTTTCTTACCCAGTTCTTTGTTCGGTGCTCGAATGGAGAGCTTGTTACACTGGTAGGTGCCCGTGAGCTATAGATAAGGCTGGTCTGGCTCAAGTGAAACTCTTTGCTGGCTCTCTGCTCTCGTACTATGTACAGTCTGCCTCCCTCTGCACCCACTCTGCTTCTTCGTCTGTTCACTCACAGTTCTTCACCCTGGAACTGTTTGTCTATAGTACATCTTGGGGACATCCGCTTTGCTAACATCACTAACATCAGCATTTATTTCCTTTATAATCTGTTCCATTTTTTCTCTCCTGGTCATTTCCCCAGTAGCTGTAGCCTGTTACTCTACTCAATTTTAAGTTTGTAATTGTTATTATCAATAAAAGTGTTTTTTAAAAAGGCATTCATGCATACTTTATATTTAACTGGTGCCCAAACAAGGACTTAGCAAAAGTTTTCATTTTCAAGTGTATTTCCCACAATTTTGAAAACTTTGGATTTTAATCCTTAACTGCTTATTACCCAAAGTATAGTGAAGCCTAGCACTTTTACTCATGATCTATTTCCCGAGTCCGCCAATTACATAGAAGCAGACGACAGCCTGGAGCAGCAAGAAGGAATCTGGAGGAACAGAAGACTCAGGACATCAACATCATCACTGATGAATGAATCTGAATTCATCTTCGCAGCAGGAGGACAATTCCAAATCTCATAGCAGAGCTATCTGTCATGAGATCGAACCCAAGAGAAGACCCGATAGAATTTCTGAATAGACTAGTTGAAAAAAGAACGACAGTAATAACTCGATATAATCTAGACAAGGTAACTGGCTCTCTGCTGGACCAACTGAAACTGTAACTGGATGCCACACTAGTACGGACATTTATACACTGTGTACACCCAACCTTAGGAGCACACTTACAGGTATTACAGATACAAGACTTAAACGATGCTAGATCAAAATTAATAAGCGACTGCAGCATTATATTATCACAATTAAAACTAAACCACTCTATTGAAGTCATGAACAAAATTGACACACATAAACATAAACATAATTTTAGAATTCCCAATTTTTCTCATCAAATATCTCCCCCTACTCAACCATTTGTGCAAAAACCCTCTGTTCCCAAATGGAATAGTCAAAAAACTATCTTTATGAAGTCCATTCAACCTAAGCCTAATAAAAATTTCATTTCTCCATATGAAATAACGTATGTTGAGCAAAATAAACAAAATAATTCTGAAACTGATAACAAGTTACAACACATGCAAGAACAAATTAGTATATTGACAGACACAATAAACAAACTTACAGGCCATTTTTTAGAAAGAAGTCACCACCCACACAAGCCACTGGATCCAGATTTGAATTAAAGGCAACGGATAAATCACTCCCTTACTTTTTGGATGGAAGGAAGGAAATGGTTAATAGATACGGGATATTTAAAGAATTATATAAATCTGGAAATAGTGCCACCTCATTGGCGTAGGTTCAAAGAAACAACTTTTGTAAAAACACCAGTGGGCGAAACATAAGGTTCTGAATACATTTTATTTCTGACTAATAAAATATTCCCCAATAGTTTCTTTATGAAAATGTATCTATTCAAATTTTCCCCTAGATATGACATACATTTAGGACACGAAACCATGAGTAAAATAAAAGCAAAATGCTTAGCTTTTTCCACAGAGCTGATGACCATTAGTCCCCAACCTATGGAAGTAGACGAGGTAGAATCTATTTATCCAGCAAATCCTGTGACCAATTGACCCGTGGATTCAAAGGATGTAGTTAAAGAGCATCCGCATCTCATACAGACTGACCATATGAATGAGGAGGAAATAGTAAAGCTTAATTATGCAATTCCCAGAAATAATAGTGAACATGATAAATTAAGTAGTATGAATATTTTAAAACATAAAATAGTAACCACTAATGAGTTACCAGTTTGTACAAAAAACTAAAGATATCCGGAATTTTTTCGGAAAGATGTTGAAATAGAAATAGATAAACTTATAGAAAGTAATATTATTAGACCAAGCAATTCACCATACATACAACTCACCTATCTGGGTTGTTCCCAAAAAAATGGATGCCTTAGGCAAGCAAAAAATTTGGCTAGTAGTAGACTATAGAAAATTAAATGAAAAAACTATAGAAGATAAATTTCCTTTGCCTAATATAGAGGATCTTTTCGGTAAAATTGGACGAGCAACTTATTTTTCAACAATCAATTTAGCATCGGGATTTCATCAAATAGAATTGGATCCAGAATTAATTCCAAAAACTGCATTTAGCCCCGAAAATGGTCATTGGGAATATACAAGGGTCCCTATGGGTTTTAAAAAAAGGACCTCTCATATTTCAAAGGGCAATGAGTATAATTTTTTCGAACATGCTAAATGTATTAGTTTATACTGGCGATATAATTTTTTCAGATAACTTGGAAGAACATTTAAAACATCTCAAAGCGGCTTTTCAAAAATTTAAATTTCATAATCTAAAAGTTCAAATTGATAAGACTGAATTTTTTAAGCGCGAATTATTATAGTTAGGTCATAATTTCTGATCAAGGTATTAAGCCCAATCCTTTAAAAGTAGAAGCTATCAAGAATTTCCCAATTCCAAAAACTAAAAAGAAGTTAAACAATTTTTAGGTCTTACGGGTTATTATCGTAAGATGATTCGAGATTATGCTAAAATAGCAAAACCCCTAATGTTAGCCTTAAAGAAATATTCTAAAATTAATATAAATAATGTGAGTGTAAACAAGCTTTTGAACAATTAAAAACTCTTTTCTGAATAACCCTATTTTATAACGGCCCGATTTTTCTAAGCAATTCATTTTAACCACAGATGCTTCAAATTTTGCACTTGGAGCAGTTTTGTCTCAAAATTTTGATGGTAAAGATTTGCCAATAGGCTACGCGTCGCATCATTGAATAAGCATGAAGAAAATCTGTCAACTATAGAAAAAGAATTATTGTCAATTGTATGGGCTTGCAAACATTTCCATCCTTATCTATATGGAAGAAAATTTTTAATTCAAACTGATCACTAACCTTTGCAATGGCTCCACAGTCTTAAGGAACCGAATTCAAAATGATTAAGGTAGAAATATATTTTATCAGATTTTGAATTTGATATTAAGTATGATGCCTGAAAAACAAACATTATAGCAGATGCCTTTTCTCTCGTTCATTATTGTACCGCTATAGAAGACGAGATAGACACACAAGAAGTTCTGGATGAATTTCTTCAAAATTATTCCCCAAATAATGATAAAATTCAGGATAATGAAAGTCTAGTTACAATACATTCAGAGGAAAGTTCAGATGAGCAGGTTGCTATTTGCGACGAAAGTAAAATTTTGAATGTTAAACAGAATCAAATTGTTCTACAATGAGGAAATTTGAATCCTCAAATTCAAAAACTATTTAATAAAACCCATCTAACATTTTCTTTTAAAAACTCATTAGTTAGAGAAAAAATGAAAACTTATTGTGTACAATATTTAAAGCTGAATACAACTTATGGTGTATATTGTAAAAAAGATAATATTTTACAAGATGAATATAATAATATATTTGAAAATTTTAAAACTATTATAACTAGTAGTTTTAGTACAATTAAAATTAAACGTTATTCTAAGTTAAATGTAGACATAATACCAAAAGCAGAACAAGCAGAAGTAGTTTCTAATTATCATGTAGGCAAAACCTATCATAGAGGTATTAGTGAGTCTTATGAACATATTCGTAGGAGATATTGGCCTGGAATGTTCAAAGATATAACAGACTATCAATAAATGTTCTACTTGTCAAAAGATGAGAGGAAACCTATTCAAATAGTATATAAACAAACAACAATTCCTGATCGACCTTTTGAAAAATACTAATTGCTGTTTTCTATTATGATAACCATAAATTTGTAACAATTATTGATTCATTTTCGAAAAAACTGTTAGTATACCCTCTTAGTAATTTGAACCAAGTTGAAATTCAAGACCAACTAAGTAAGTATCTTGCTTTATTTCCTATACCTAAAATTATCCAAATGGACAACGGACAAGAATTTGACAATATTCGATTACGAAACTTACTCATGCTATATGACATAGAACCATACTATACAACACCTGGACATTCTGACTCTCAAGGACTATTGGAATGGTCACACTCAACACTTATTGAATTACTCAATTCAACTCAATTAGAACATTAAGATTTTAATGTGAAGAAATGTATGACTCTTGCGTTAATAGCTTTTAATAATTCAATAAATTCTAACTTGAAACTGACAACGATGGAAATTACTTTCAGAGTAACCAAACACCCTTACATAGAAGTCATGACTTTAATAACTGAAGATAATATAAATAACTATTTTACCCAACTACGAACAATACATATGCTAGAAAAGAAAAACTGATAATGAAAAAGAAGAACAAACAAATAACCTAAATGAAGGTAGAGAACAAGAACCTAACATTCCTGATGAACTACTTAAAAACTACATTCAACAAAAAACACAAACTTAAGTATTTCAAAACGACATATAATAAAGAGACCAAAAAAGTTACATATAATAGAGGGAATCTTAAACAATCCATTAAATTTCACGCAAATAGGATGAAATGTTCTAGGAAAACAATGAAAATTGTATCTGTTTCAGGTGAAAATGCTAGTGTTCCTACTGATCCTCAACCCAGCAGTAGCGTACAGGCTAACTGACCTTACTAACACACCTGGAGTCACTGCCATAAAAATACAGGACCCATTTTTTATAAACTCTACATACACTTATTTTCATCACATTGATACTGATCTACTACAGAAAGAATTGTCTTAGTATTGACCGAATTATTAACATTCATACAAAGAAAAATTATCAACATTTTTCGGATTCTATCCGTGCATATTTTAAATATACTCAGGACAAATTAGACCACTTAAAAATAAATAAAAGTAGACCAAAACGAGGTTTAATCAATGGCTTGGCCACGGCTATCTCATGGTTGACTGGCAATATGGATGCTCAGGATAAAGAAAAATATGATGCAATAATTAATAAAATACAGGCTAATAATTATCATTTAGAGAATAATGTAGAAAGTCAATTATCTATTAATAAGCAATTAATTAGTGAATTTAATAAAGATATATCAATAATTGAGACTAATAATGATAGATTAGAAAAATATTTTCAGTACTTTAGCAATGAAACTAACGCTATAATGATTATACTCTATTTTGTTTAATAATTTAATGTTGCTATATAATACAATTAACGATATAGATACTACTTTAGACTTTTGCAAACTAAATATTCTTCATTCCAGTAACATACCTTACAGGGAACTGGACACACTTATTAATAATACCAATATAACTTTTATATCAATGACCCTAATGTGTTGTGGCAAATTTCAAAAGTGTATTGTTCTATTCTTAATAATATCATTTTCTATTTTATCCAAATCCCACTTCGATCTCTTACATTTGAAACATTCTTCCTTTTATCCTATCCTGTACATCACAAAGGGCAAGTTATAACAACAGTAATATATCCCTCTTTTATTATATTATATACAGAGCTATTTACAGAACAATGTAAACTTCTTAATGACTATTATTACTGTAGAAATCAAACAGGCTTCATGACCAGACTGCAGCCAACAGAAGCACAAGAAAGCCAAACTCCGACAGCTTCTTCATCATCACTTCCTCGCTTACCTCTTACTTTGCCGAGGAGCGAGGAGTTATGTCTTGGGAACATCTGATCTATTGACATTACAAACATCAGCATTTGTTTCCTTTATAATCCCTTCCATTTTTTCTCTCCTGGTCATTTCCCCAGTAGCTGTAGCCTGTTACTCTGCTCAATTTTAAGTTTGTAATTGTTATTATCAATAAAAGTGATTTTTAAAAAGGCTTTCACACATACTTTATACTTAACTTATGATTAGTGGTTCTTCTCTAATTGAAGTTCGACATTGATGACTGAGAGCCCTGTTCCGTGACGACTGAATTCCCATGGACTATCGGATTTGCTTACCTTGGCTGGGTTGCTCACTACTCAGTAGTTTGGAACTTCTCTAGTTCTCAAACTCATGTAGATTTCATCTTCCATCAGCTAATTCTAAATCGTCAGAGGACCACTGTTTTTTTGTAGCCTTGGAAGTGGGTGCCTGAAAATATTTAATATTTATTATTTAATTTAATTTCAGCATTACATTATAAAACATATATTTTTGTTTTAAGTTAATTTCAACACCAAATAAGCATTAAAATATTTCATAAACATTGGCTATAAATTATAATGTAGCAATGACTTTTTCTACAGAAAAATACCACACTGATTTTATCCAACTTTACAAAAAGTCAGTTTTCCTGGCAGCAGTTTTCCAATATTAGTGTTCTCTGGAGACAGTGAGGAGTATTTGCATGTTGAAAAATATTGTCAGTATAATATATCAAACTCAAGTCAATCATGTTCTTTACTGTCAATAATTTTCACATTAGTTTGATTAGTACTTATGTCAGACAACTAATTTACATACGCATTTCATGTTTCAGGATACGGAATGGAGAAGGCAGTACTAAAATCGTAAGTATAATAAGTATTGCTAACTACAAATAAAATGAAACTTCAACTAAAAATTATTAATTAATTAATCAAGTTGACTTTGTAGCTCCACAAATTACAATAGGTGGTCAGGATATCAAATCATTAAATCAATTTTGTACATGACGTGTTAGAAGGTCAAAAACAGAAGGAAACATGGTAAATTCTAAAAGATACCCTAGATTGGTTTAACCTTAAGATAAATGACCATGAGGTTTTTTGAGTCCGAAAAACTTTCTTTTTTTTTGCCGAGAAGAAACAAGGTTATGAAAATACGAAAATAAAAGTTGAAATTGATTTCCGGACAAACCTCCTTCTACAAAACTACCTCATTCCACTGAGGGTAGAAAGTTGCCATCTATCTAACATGGAGGCATTGTATAGTTCATTTGGACATGGAGGACTGGACCACTTATGCCAATTAAAAACTTTAATTGAAAACTTGTAGGAGACTATTAATTTCCAGTTGTTGAGTGCTCAATATTCTTGACAGAAAGACAAATAGTTGTTTATATGCTTCTGAATATGTCTACTAAATTATAGGTAAAATATGACTAATAATTAAATTAAAAACATATTGAGATTAGTTGACATATCTATAATTAGAACTTGCAGAATTTAACTGAAATGCTATTAATAATAGTAATAATAAAACAGAGGCTACTATTTTGCATATGCTCTTGAAATTATGCTTATTGAAACTCAGAGATAGAAATTACTGCCGCTTTTTTCAGAGTTGACCCATACTTGGAAAAAAATGTTTAAATAATCAAAATGTTTTAATTCTCTAAAAAATTAAATCATTCCAATTTTTTAACATTCATCAGCTCTACAATGTTATTTAAAAAGTTTATAAGACTATATGGATACCACTATGCCTCACAAAAGTAATATCATTTCCACCCTTATATACTAGTAATATAAACCAAAGAGCCTTGGTTCAACTAATATATCATAATCAAAATCACCCTAATATACATCCGTTTCACAGATTTTTGACACTTTTCCTTTAAAAAAAGGGGTACAATTTACGAAACCACATGCATCAATCTTGGGCCACTATGGAAACCATATCCAAAATTTCACATGGAATTGACAAATAACCCAAATACAATTTAAAAAATGGATTAAAAGTTGCAAAATAAAACTCTCAAATATAAAAAAATTACACTTTTCAATTCATAATCATTGAATTTATTATCAATTTTTCACCCAAAATTAAATCAAGTGCATTATCTGAAAGTTTTGCATGCATTTTCTTTATAAATGAATCTTTTGCTTCTCTGTATTCTTTTAATTAAGCAATAGTAGAATCACCATTCTTGATCTTTTTTCAGTGATTTGAGTTCATGCCTGGTTTCAAATCTCTTGATTTATAGGTTTCAGGGAATGTTACAAAATTATTAAACTTTTCCAAGATTTTTTATTAGAAAATTTTTTTAAAAACATCTAAAGACAAAGATTTGGCTAACAATTTTATTTTTTGTATTTAATACTCAAAAAGAACAATGTTAAAATCATTTAATGTTCTCCTTTTGTTGAATCTCAAAGTGTATCTTTTATTCGTCTTATTTACTTTAATGCTTCTATCTTTTTGTATTTGAAACTGATTAATTCCTACATCTAAATGATCTGTTTTCCTATAATGATTTTCATTAGTTCATTAAAATTTAGATTAGATCCACTTTCATAACTCTTAAATGCTTTTACAGATCTATCATTCAACATATAAACATAATCTTGGACAAAATATGATATATTTATCTTCTCCTAACTCAACTGACCATTCTCACAACATTCAGTCTGTTTTTGTTTGTCCCATCATCGATATAAATGTACCATTTGTATTGTAATATAATAATTTATCTGCTAATTTATGAAACATTTGATATAGTCTCATTAGTTAACTCGTAAAAACTGCTATATAGCCATTAGTATTGTAATTATTTTCAACATAGTGATCTTTTCTACAATCAGGATTGACATGTTTCAGGAACTCCTTAATATTATCGTTCAACACAATTCTGCAAAAATCTTCCAATCCCATAACATATTTAGTTCATTTCATATTTTTTCTTTGTCCAAACTTATTAAAAAACTAATTCAAACCGATTTTTGAAATAAATTTTAATCCATGATTGTTCTCAGTTATATCTAAATGTGTTTATCTAGTTTTTCCTTGACAGTTTGATTATACTCTTTTGCAGTTTTAAAATGTTGAGACCATTTATCATCTGGTTCAAGTTAGATTTTTTAAAACATTTCAACAAATTCTGTAAATAATTTGTCCTCTTTTTTTTTGTAGTTTTCTTTGTTTTCAAAATTCTATTCTTTGTAAATTGCCAATTTCACTTCTTCATTAGTTTTCCATGTTCCTTCAATGAATTTTCATTGATCATCAGTATGTCTGCATTCTTTGTTTCTCAAATCGTAACAATATTCATATTATCTTTTATCAAAAGGTGTTTTGAAATGTTTACAATTAATTTCTTCTAACCTCATTTACATAGGCTAAATATTATCTTATCCTCCTTACACTGTAACAAAGGATGATACAATTTTGCAGCATGTGTGGTAAACAGGAAATTAGGTTATTCAGAACACTGTTTTGTGGCTCCTCACAATTTATAAATTATGTGGAGCCACAAAATAGTGTTCTGAATAACCTGATTTTTCACCCTCACTGTCCGCAGAAAGGCTATTGGCAGCAGTAGGGAGTCGCCTTCCAAGGAACATGAGGGTTGGTGGCCTGCCAGACGTCTTCTGCGGGGTGTTGCTGTAGGACAAGAGGATCTGTGCCAGGGCAAGGCTTGGTGGCAATCCCTCCTGTCTACAGGCACAGTTCCTGGCTTGAACGTCTGGATTATTCTCTCAAAAAGCCTTTTGGTCTTTGAATGATAAGGAGCTCCAGCCAGATAGCGGATGTTGTTTGCTGAACAGAAATTCTTGAACATTGACAAGGTCCACTGTGTTCCATTATCGGATACTATCTGTTTGGATATACAGTACCTAGAGAACCATTGCTTGGCATGGATTGCATCTTTTTACGTATTTCTTGATATCTTCATTGATGCCTGGCCATCAGACATAGTAACGAGACAGTAAGCACATTCCAGTGATCCCAGGGTGACCCTCGTGTAACTGTTGAAGCACGGAGCTCCTCAGGGGTTCAAGAACAAACAGTCTTCCCAATTGAAGAATAACGCCATCTTCCAGTGTTAGCTCGTCTCTCTTGTAACAAAACATCTTCACACCAGGTTTCACAATTTCCTAATTCTTAGGCCAACCATGCTCCAGATAATCTATGTGAAGCTTACAGACTGGATCCTTTCCATATGATTTCTTAATGTTCCCAGCTGAATAAATGAATGATATTTTTTCCATTCTAATTGTCCTTAATTCCTTGATCTCTGAGATTTCATCCTCTTCATCAATGGGTTCTGTTACACTTGGGAAATGCAGCCAGTCAATTGTTGGTTCCCTTACAGTACTAATCCATGAGATTGATGGCCCATCGTACCAAACGTGAGTTCGCTGTTTTAGCAAGGTCCCTCTCAGTTTCAAATATCCTCTTCTGAGGCCTGTGGTCTGTCCTAAGTACAAATTCTCACCCAAGTAGGAATTAACGGAACTGCAAAGACCAAGACTAGGACCACTCTATCAATTGGTGAATATCATTTTTCTGCCAGTGATAAAGTCCTGGAGGTGAACAAAATTGGGCACTCACAGCTATCCTCTATTTTATGGAGTAACACTGCGCCGACTCCATGTTCAGACGCGTTGCATGCCAAGATGACAAGCTTCCGCAGATCATAAGTACGGTGGTGTCTTCAGCTGATAACAATGTTTTCACCTTCTCAAACACTGCATGTTCCACTGGAATCCATTTCTACCTACTCCTCATGCCAGGCAGGGCAAGCAATAAGGCACATATAGCATGCAAATTTGGAATGAACTTCTCATAATAATTTACAAACCCCAAAAAAGTTCTTAATTCCTTTACATTCCGAGAAATGCTTTGCTTCTCTAATGGCGGCTGATTTGTTTTTAGATGGATGTATGCCATGTTCGTCAATCCGGTGGCCCAGGTATTCGACTTCCTTCTGTAGAAAATTGCATTTTGCCAACTTTGCCCTCAGGCTTGCTTTCCGTAGTCACTCCAAGACTTCTTGCAGAACAGTTATGTGCGAGTCCTCCAACCACAATATTGTTACGTTTTTATTACCAAATCAGTAATAAATGTTGTTTATAAGAGTTCTTTTGGATTGCAAAATTAAACACACACAAGTTTCACAGTTTTTATCACTGCACAATTTATTTAACAATGCACTACACACTTAGTGAATTATTCTTAACTACTACTCACAGTCTGCACTGATAGCTTCACTGTTCTTGTTATTACACAGTCCAATAAGGGGGCTCAGGTTGGCCGTGCGAGTTAAATTGGTCTTAATCTCGCATGGTAGACCTAGGGTGGCGGGTTCGAATCCCGCCCTGGGCAGTAGAAATTTATTTAGTGACACAATCATTAAATAAACTCCTTAAGCCCACCCTGGCTAGAAAAGGGTGGTAACCTGTAGATAACCTGTCCCAATTAGCCATAGTTGCATAAAGTGGATGAAATAATAATAAACAAACAGTCCAATAACTCACTCGCGATCACTGAAGTTGACAAAAGCAATACGGCACTGCACTGTTCTTCACTTCACGAAGTTAACGGCACTGCACTATCTTAAACACGGCACTATACTGCTACTTACAGAGTCATGTTCTTCAAATTAAAACGCTTTACCGCACAGCAACTAAGTCGCACTGAACGCACTTGATGAGCACTGAAGACAGCTGAGAACAAAAATAAAAAACTGTCGGGCGAATTGCATATGCTTGTATAGAGGAGCAGCAAAACATCAAAGGACGAGGCTGAAACTCTTCCAGAAAGGACTGGTAGGGACTAGGACGGGCGCAACCATCTAGCAGCACCCCTTTGATCTCCTCCGCACTCCCCAAACATGTGAACATCTCTGTCCAATCCTTTCATGTATTTAATTTTTGCAAAAATATCCAAGAGAGCTCCTACATCTAATCCTGCTAATATAGCTTCTCCATGTACCATTGGAATTTTGCTGGACAAGACTGTAGGCTAAAAGGGAGCCTTTTGTATGTATAATATCCTTTATGAGTGGAAATGGTCAAATATTTCTAGTCCTCAGCTGCTACTCTCATCTGCAGATAAGCGACCTTCGAATCAATTACGGAAAAGATTTTGGACCCATTTAATTTAATTGTCAGGTCGTCGAATGTCGGAAGAAGGTGGTTCTCTGGTACAATGTAAGAATTCAGAGTCACTCTGAAATCCCCACAGATTCAAACAGTGCAACCTCCTTTATCCACATTGGCTGTTGGAGTGTACCACTCTACCGGCGTGTCAGTGGGATCCACAGGTTCCAGAATTCCATCTCTCATTAACCGCCAATGTTGTATTAATAACTAAAAGTTCATTGAGTATAGCCATAACCCAAACTAATTTATTAACAAGGTAACAGTAACAAGAGGTTTCATCACCTAGCAACTATATAGCATATGCTACAAGTAGTTAATATATAATTAACATTATAATCGCCTGTACCAAATGTTCATGGAAATAAAAAATCAGTTTGCAAGTAATACAAAAACTCTTCTTCTAAATTTACGTTTGAGTGGATTGTATGTAGTTAGTATATGCATATTGTTCATGCCAAAATTTTGTAATTTCCTTGTTAATCCTTTAACAGCTCCAGACGAGATATCTCATCGGAGGGAGACAAACCCCACCAGCTCCAGACGAGATAACTCGTCCCCGGCTGCCCGCTACCCCCTCGCGCAGGACGAGATATCTCGTCACCGGTTTCCTACTGTTTTATTGCTCCCAGCTCCAGACAATATAACTCTTCCCGACTGTGGTACAACCGTAGCGGTTCCTCTGAGAGTTAATAAATATTTCTAGCGGCCGCTAGGCTGCAGGGGTGTCTCTATTGGGGAAATATTTGTTCCGATCTCGTAACTGTGGAATCTTTGGGTTTTCCAAGGAGGGCAACCCAACCGACCCCTTTTCTACCAGCTATTCTATATTGGTAAATAATTAAAATATATCTTCAAATTAAAAAAAATGGTAAATTATTAAAATATTTCTTCAAATAAAAAAATTATATATAAGATAATAAAATCATTACAATCATTATTTCCTTCATAAATCACGTAATCATTCATTACAATAGCATTTTAATTTATTGAAATAATGATATAGGTATTACAGAATCATACAAAGAAAATAAAACATTAAGAAATAGTCGAAAAAGGGAGTGAGGTATTGAAGGAGGCAGCTCCAGAGAGTAGCCTGGACCCCTTAGCTTGGGAGGGTGATAGCCGGCTGGCCCTCCTCAGCTACTGGCTGCAACTCTCCTCCCGCCTCCTTAGCTGTTAAAGGATTAATATAACCTGATTATTTTAGATCATCAACCCCAGAGAAATTTGTTTCAGGATTATAATAAATTCTTATTAATTGGAATGCCTCTTCTTTCGAGAGGTCTTTTCGACTAAAAAAGTACTATTTTTACTTCCACTTTTTTCACAAATTCCTTTACCCATAACTTTCCAATTTTTAGAAACTTCATCATGATAATTCTTTCTTTTTGTGGTTTCTTGCACTTATTATATCTAGTATGGCATCCTGTTCATGCAAACATTTTGTTTCCTTATTGATATAACCTGTGATTCTGAACGAACTATTAAGACCATATATATAATGAATAAATAAATATAGTTTTATTTCTCTAGATTATTTCAATATTATTAACAATTTCTTCTATATTTTCTGATCTTCTTTTTCATTTCATTTAATTAATTGTGTTGTCACTTGCCTTTTTTATTTGTTTCATAAAACCACACTGAAAGTACTCAGCAATTAAAAAAGATTTGGAAAGAGTGGTGGTGGTTCTTATCCTTGCGTTAACACTTAAAACGGAACATCCGTTTTTACCACGTTAAGGAGAACATCTGTCTGACAGACGCACAGTGGGTCGGATGGCCGATCTAGGTGGAAAAAACTGCTAACTTGTTATTTTTTAATGTTATATGGTTTTATTATTATTATACAATTATTTAGTCGTAAATAATAACCAAAATATATAAAGAAAATAATAACTACAATATATAAAGAAAATAATAACCACAATATATAAAGAAATAATAACCACAATATATAAAGAAAAATCCAAAACATAGGTAACAATTGAAATCACAAAAGAAGAAAAGTTAATGGGAGATATCAGTTAATCATCACTATCACTATCGCTATTATAGCTTTCTGAATCTTTATTTATATTAGAACTTGGAGGCTGCAAAAGCGATAGCTCATCCTTATGTAAACATTTTCGACTTTTCCTGGTCTCCTTCCTAAAAGAATTAATTAAAGGATCAGAAGTCACTAACAGCCTTTGTGCTAAATCCGTATTTGTATCTATTCGAGAGCATTTCCGGGTATGGCACTCTCGAAATCTCCTCAAATCTTTATTTCGAGACTCCTGAGCCTCCTCCGATAGCATTCCGATAGGCACAATGCACTTTTTAATTATTTGGGTGATATGGGTCAAAATGTTATGAAAAGACACGTGCATGTAATACCATGAATATGTACTTAGGTATAACGTTCTTGTATCTTGAACGTATGTCTGGAATTTGTCGACATTAATCTCATAGCCAGATGACAAAGTAGTCAAAATGACAAAGTAGTCAAGTGATGTTAGCTGCATCACGTTTCCCCGACTTTCTTACAGCGACTTCAGAAGCAAACACTATTTCATTTAGAGGTATTTTTATAATATCTCCTATTTTTGTATTCTTCATTTTAGCACAGCAGTCTTCAAATGGCTTAATTGGTCGACCTCCAGAAGTAGTTGGCAGAGGTTCCTCTTCATCACATATACATATAAATGTAAAAATTTTATCCAACCAAATAGTATTTTTTTTAAGAAACAAATCTTTGTTCGTCCAGTTTCTTGCCATTTAATTTTAATTTTTGATAACAAAAGGTTTAAATTACTGGTCAATTTTTCCAATGAATGTTGTTGGATATTTTTCACAGCAAATTGTGACAAAATGGTCTCAATTATTGGCTTTGTGTTTGAACAGCTTTGCCAAAGAAGAAAAACGTCCTGTCTCGTAATCGTCATTTCTTTTTCTGAAAATAGCCCGTACGATGAAGTTAGCAAATATTAGCAGTTCTATTTTTTATGAAATATTAGTTTGTATTATAAACAACAACAGACAAAATTATCTTAGCGGTATTATGCGGTATATTTTTTTTACGGATGTTAACATTTTTTATTTCGTATAATTTTGAGATATTATCGTATTTTTATTATTAACTTACCTATGGATATGGTGTTCATCTTAATAAAATAGTTTAATAATTTAAATACAGAAAAAAACAACCTTTCTAAGTAAATTTTTAGGTAAAACTGAGGTGCAAACTTGTTAATCATTAGAATGAAAACATTGGATGTGCCAATGTTTGTGTACTCTTGTGATGTTTGTACGGGAGCTAATTCCAAAATACCATGCCATATTGGATTAATAGACGTTCCAGATTAAGGCAAATAACTTAATTAGATGTTTTGATTTCATGAATTATTTCCACCTAGATTGGCCATCCGGCCCACTGTGAGACGGTGTGCACTGAAATCTCAGAAATGATTGTTAATTTTACAGGTTTTTTTATGTTCACCTTTTAGAATAATATAAATTATCGTTAAACACTACTAGTAAGTGTGTAATAATACAAATCACATACATACACACTCACTCAGACACGTATATACATATAATTTGATTATTTCTTTCATTTTTTATTGGAAAAGAGCATGTTTTTTTACTTCATTTCAGGAAAAGTGCCAAGTATTAAAAATCAAAATACAGTTTATTACATAATAAAATACAAAATAGTATAGACATATATATATATATATATATATATATATATATATATATATATATATATACATATATACACACAAAGAGGAAAATATGTTTCAAAAATAATACATTTATCAATAGGAACCCACCAAATTCCAAATGTTAAGAATAAACTATACATTGTACGAAAATCCCATGTCAAATCAGCATATAGCCAAGTATAGAAATGTTTTCTTCCAGATTAGTAAATAGAGAAAAAAATTCTATATGGCTACATCACTCCAACAAAGAGTTTACACAAGTATTGCACAGTTTTTTTGAACATTCAAGGCAATTAGGGGTCCCACAATTGACACATTTATATGCTGCCATTCTGTTCTTCTGATAAGGACAGTATCTGCAGTTCTTCTTTTTGTCCAATTTATCAGTTTTCGTTGTCGTGGAAGGTTCTTCTGTTCTCGATGTTGATGCTCCCCGTAACCTTGAAGACTGAGTTGCAGGTTCATCCCCAAGAGACTTCAGTATCAAGGCCTTCAAGTCCAACAGCAGATTTGGAATAGTAAGGCGAGCTTTCAATGACTCCTGAATAAGTTGCATTCCAAGCTTTTTCATGAAGTCGAATCGAGAATTTTTTTTATTTTTATAGTGTCCGTCTAAGACGTAGGCATTTGAACAGGCCACAGCTATAAGATGGTAAAAAATTGCCAATGGCCATCGGCGTGTTCTTTTGTTGGCACAATAATTGTAAAAAAAACAATATTGGACTAGAAAATAATAATAAAATGAATACACAAACCCCACCCCGCACAAATAAATAAGTAAGAAAATAATAAATAAGTAAAATAAATAAATAAATTATTCAAGGCAAGGAAAGGAATAAATTGGCAATCAAATAATTTAGGGGGCATTTAATTTAGAAGAAAACTACTCATTTATAATATAATCATAAAACAATCATTATAAGTAATAAATAATAGTCTATGGAACATCCGCCTTATAGACGGCAATGAATAAAATATGCACATAGAGGAACATCCGTCTGTGGGACGGAGGAGAAACTTACCTCTTAGAGGAACATCCGTCTGTGGGACGGGGTGGTTCACAGCAAAAAGTTTCCTGTCAAAGTCACACAGGTCGTATCAGAACTTGAACCACTAGGCTCCACTCCAGGATGACAACTGAAGACTCCCTTAGGACCACAGCCTTTTTCGACCGATTAGAACGCCACGACCGGACTAAAGAATAACTATACCCGTCTGCCAGACGGATGTTCCGTTCTAAGTGTTAATGATGGACCTCCACCAGCCAGCCCAAATCCTTAGTATATCATTGTTATCTTTTCCTCCTGAAATATTAACCAGTCTTAATTAAATAAAACCAATATAGTTTTTAGTAAAAGATAATAGTGGATCAATTATCTCACTAACTTTTAATTCATTGTTTAATATAATATTAAAGACATCTTTTATTTTTTTTTTTTTGAATGTTGATATTTCTCTTCTAAAAGTGTTTGAAAGTTCTTGCACACTACCATCTATGCTTCATTCAAGAGCTTGACATTACTTTGAGTACCTACACTCTCACACTGCCAAAACTTGGAAACCAAATCATGGAGATCAGAATCATTAGTTTTCTATAACAGCAAGTTATAAAATAAGGGACCGTTTGTGCCACAAAGGACTTTGCCAGTGACTACATAACCAAATACTGTTATGTAGGCCACAGCTAAACCTACTCTTACAATAGGACCATCCTTTATGATCTTATAATAGAGTTCTGCACCAATTAAAATGTTGACCTTAGAAGATTCAGTAATCCATTGCTTAAGTCCAAATTTTTAAGTTCCATCTCCATTGAACGAGGTAGTTTGCTTGGAGATAGGAATGAAATAATTTTAGACACAGCAACAACTTCAGTATTAAAACTATAATCAGTGTTACCCACAGATGATAAACAAATTGTGGTCACATAACTACCAATTTTTAATTTTGAACTACCAACTCCATAGCAAGTAAGTATCAGAGCAGTATCTCTTAGGCAAAACTAATTTTTAAAATAAATTATTCTTTATAAATGAATCTTGAGACCCTGAGTCTATAAGGGATCTAGCCTTTATACTGTTACCAAATTTATTTTTGAAATTAACAATATCAGTGCTGGGCAGAACTGAAGCTTTAGATCTGCTAGCAGAGCAAGCTACTATATTTTCACTGTTACATTAATTAACATCATCATTATTTCGATTATTCTTTAGATATAATTAACTATTATGCTTTCCTTTAAAAGAACATAATTTATTAATTTTGCTGTTTAAGAAAATGTCCAGAAAAAAGGAACAAAATGAACAATTTATTTACTTTCAATAATCTTATTCTATTAGATATCACCATTCCAATGAATTAAGCCCAATCAAATATGTTATGTTTGCCTTCACAGGAGTAACAAGGGGTTTCAGGTGTTTTAATAGATACTGAAATCAAAACATTTTTATTTGATGAATATCTAAATCTATTATTAATGTTACTTGGCTTATCATATTGAAGATTACTAGTTTTCAAAATATTGTCAAATTGCAATGAAAATTTAATGAAAGAAAGTGCTGTTGGAAATTTTACCTCTTTGTATGTTCAAGTTCAAATTACTGCAATGTTTGAAAATCAACTACTTTTGAAGCCAAATAGAACAAAATGAATTCTGCTAGGTCATCAATTGACATTTTGTTTAAAGCAGGTACATTTTCATTGAAAGAATAAACAAACATTACTAGACTTTTGATATTATCAACTGTAACAGGCTTACTAATGTTGTCTAGAAAGCTAAAAGTCTATAGTTTTTGTAGTGATTAACAAAGGTAACTACTATAAGCTATTTCAAAATGATGGAGTTGAATTGAAGTCCCTATATTAAATGTAATGCTTGACTAGACAATGAACTTAGAATGTAAAGATATATGTCAATAGCAGCCAGGTTATTGTTTTTTTTATATCAATGAATTAAACAGATCAAAATAGGTAGGGGATTGTTCCATGCTCCTCGAGAAACTAGTAATTTTAATAGGAGACAACTATGGACTATTAGAACTTTCACTTAAAGATTAACTTGAGAAAGCACATATATTTGCCTTAGACGCAACAGGGACAAGGTTAAAGCACTTCTTCTGGAATTCAATTAATATTTCTGCCTCATTCTTTCTCTATCCGAATGTCCCTATCCATTTCTATATATAAAGCCTGTATGTCAACTAGAAGATATAGAAACTTCTTTAATAGCTCAGGTACATCTTGGAACCAAGTAGACAAAATATCTAGCTTGTCTGTAGACCCAACAATTGGCTAAATTAAGTTTTAATTTTGCTGATTTGTATATGAAAATAAGAAGACTCACTAATTTATTTGTCATTAGTTCGGGGAGATCAGTTGATTCAATCCTCACGTCTAAAGGCGACTCTCATTCTGCTACAAACTCAGACTCTAAAGGTCGAGGATTCAGCCCCATTTACAGTTCTTTTCTTATACACTAACCTGGTAGCATGAAATCCGTCTACTTGAAGGATCCCTTCAAGCTTGACTCCTATAGAATGAATGAATATGTTTGGAAACTTCTCCGGTAGGGGCACCACATTGTCCAAGGAGCTTCTTAAAATCCTAATATTCCAGAAGTACAAGTACCATACAAAATATTTTCGTTTTATGTCCAACAGGATATTGATCAATGTAAATCGCTGTTGGGTACAAAGAGCACTCAATGCATCTATCTACCTTTTTTCTTAGATTTCATTGAATATTTGATTTCGTAGGATCACATTTTCCTTCATAGAAAGCATCTCTAGGACATAAGGGCTCTATGAAATCTCTTTTTCATTCATGTTTCTTGTACTTGTTCATTTCCTTGTAATTATCGAAATCACATTCCCACATTTGAATTAGCACATATACATGATCAATTATCTTTTTAATAATCATTTCATATATTCATACATATTTTTGATTTTGAACATAAACAGTTGATTCTTTATAACACTTTGGGGCAACCAAGAAAATCTTTGAAATTGGTATAGCGTATTTTCATAAATAACATCTCTTTTATAGGTTCTATTTCCCAACTTTAATTTGTTTTCTCCGTCGTTTAATGCATGCTACATATTAATACCATTCTTTTCTAACAAATAATCTACCCAAGCAATTGATATATTACTATACTTATATTTCTGCATTTCATCTTTAGCTATAGAAATTGTATTTTTCTTCAAAAATTTATCTAGCTATGCAAAACTAACATGCCAAATAAATACTTAAATGAATTAATATTATCTATTTCTAGGAATAATATTCTGAATTCAAAACATCCTTTTCTTTATATTACCACGTAAGGATTACAATAGTTTTTGAATTTCTTTTGAAAAACAAAAGTATTATCTTCCACTGACTCATACCAATTGTCAAATAATTTTTTTCTTTTAGTGCCATAGATTTATAACCATAATAATCCTTTCTGGATAAGGGCCTACATAATTTTGATTTATTAAATAAATGGGGAAAATATACTTTTGCTAATTCATCTAATCTCCGGCGATGTTTATCTCTTGAACCTTTCTTAAAGGTAGTAAAGTAAAAGTAATTGAATCGATAAACCTAATATTGTATTCAGAAGTTTACATATATGTAAGATCGTTTCCTTAATAAGTTTTAAATAAATTGATTTTATAGTTAAAGCAATATTTAATTATTTAGTCAAAATCAATCTCCCTTAATGAGCTAATACAGAATAACAAAAGTGTTTTCTTTTAAATTACCATTCACAAAACTCATCTTCATTATCAAATATTTCTTCTACCCCCTCATAATCGTGACAGTTTAGTTTCGATATCAAAGAATATATGCTTGTCCATGTAATGTTTTCGAAAATCACACCACTATTTCGGTATTAGAATTTTCGAAACAACCATTCTCACATTCACTACCTTTGACATCTTTTCTTTTAATGTAGCACTTCTGAATATTTTGAACTTATTTACAACAATTTTTACAATGTCTTTCACCACACTTATGCACTTCTGGTTTCCTTTTAGACCTTCTAATAATGCGTTTACGATATAAACATTTCCATAGTACCCCACGAACACTTAGCCCTATGTCATTTATGATTTTTAAAATAATGTTTTCATTTAAGATATCATTGACACTTTTAGCAGGTTTCCCTTAAGGGAAATCAGCTATTGAGGTTGTACTCATGATGGGATTTTCGAAATTTTTCTTCAAATGTCCATCGATCCTACCCAGGAGATGGCGAAAATGAGGTCTGTTGGAAACTGTATATATATATATATATTTGTCTATTACCCAATTTTTAACTTATCGTTACCAAACTTGATATATAATCGTTTTATACAAAAAGACAGGTTAAGTTCGTTAACGGCTGAAATCGGACCAGAGGAAGGGGGGTTTAGAGGGGGAGAATTTCGAAAATACTTATTATCTCCGTTATTATGCGTCGGATCGAAAAATTGTATGAAACTATTCTTATTGAAAATTTAATGTTCTATAAATATTGTTATGTACAGTTTTTCACTATCTTGATTATTAACTGAGATATTTGCATTTTTTAGTTTTCGATCTTCAGTAAACCCCCACTCTTACTCATCTCATATTAACAATATTCCATTATGTTATGAAGCACTTTATGTGAAGTTTAAATACAAAATATTCTTCTCATTGAACTTTTAATTTTTGAGATAAATGCAAAAACGTGACGCAGGTGGGAAATCTGCTTAGTTAACGCAGCCCCTGCGTGACGGACTTTTTTACAATTTCATCTCTGCTACAACCACTGTCTCCTACAAAACACATTTTGAGTATATTTATTCTAATCACTTTGTTGATAACTAACTTGAAAATACTGCTCTAATCCCTCTTACCTATTGTGAAAATTCTGTAATATATGTAATAACGTCGAAATGATTTTTTTTTTTTTTTTTTTATAGATATAGATTTATGTTGCTTTATAAATGCCTCTATATATTCTTTCATTCAAATTTTCTCAATAAAACATATTAATTTAAATTACCTAAAAATTCTTAACATTTCTTTATATGTTCTAAGTTACATACCTCTAATGGGATATTAGATAACTTATGCAATCTTACATTTAAAGTTTTCTTTAAAGCTTTATCTATTATTATATATCTAACTTCGTTCATTAATTTATTATGATTTAACTTTTCACATAAAAGATCAGGATTTTGAAACGCTAGTGTTGGTACTATTGATTTAGCCAAAGAGATATTATAATTGCTTTTAATTTGACAAATACTTTTTTTTGGACTGTATCATTACCATTTATAGCCTTAGATGTTTACCTCCTTCGGGCAAAAGGGTTACTACCCTTTTATAGCCGATTCTAGGGACTAAGGATATTATTCAATGAGTTCAAAACTGAATGAATTTCTATTGCCCTGGAGGGAATCGAACTCACCGCTCTAGGTTTACCCCGTGAGATTAAGGCCATTGCTTTTACTCACATGACTAACCAGAGACTCCGCTAGGTGAGTTAAAACATATAATTTACACACTATAGTCATACTTATTGTTATATAATCAATTCCCAATTTCACTAGGCATTAATATTCCTAATAGCTTTATCGAAAAGATTTTTTAAAAAAGCTGGATGATTTTCAGGGTTTTTCTTCACTAATACAAACAATTCTGAAACACTTTAATGAGTCTTATACTTCTTAATGCCAGCTCCTTTAATTTTCTTTATTTCATTGGTGCGTCCAAATAAATAATCAAGATTTCTTTCTATTTTAAGATTTTCTTTTCTAGGAATTAATTTATCCTTTTTTTATCTCCAAGTGAAAGTAATCAAATAAATTTATAAGCACTATTCTTTTTTTGGGCTCATCAATGATTAATTTTAATTCCTTTTAACAGATTTCCCTTAAGGGAAATCAGCTATTGAGGTCGTCCTCATGACACAATTTTAAAAATATTTCTTCAAATGTTCATCGATCCTACCTAGTAGATGGCGAAAATGAGGTCTGTTCAAAACTGTGTGTGTATACACACACACACACATATATATATATATATATATATATATATATATATATATATATATATATATATATATATATATCAAACCCCAGTGAGTTTGCAATTTAGGAGATAGTCCATTCTTGCGTTGTGGGTTGAATAGGAGAACCATTTGTCCTTCAGTGAATCCCTCCGTATTTGCTGCTCGATCATACCTGGCTTTCATCTTATCACCTGTCATTTTAATACGGTTGCGTTCAAACTCATGGAGCTCATGCAGGTCTTCCTGTGCCTGGGAAGTATTTCCATTGTCTTCGCAGGACGGTCCGGGTTTGGCCCCAAATTCCAAATCCGCTGGCAGTCTTAATTCTGCTCCAAATAAGATTTTCGCCGAAGTACGTGAGGTGGACTCATGGACGGCCGACCGGTAAGCCAGTAGTAATTTTGGTATGTGTATATCCCAATCCCTTTGGTGTGTGCTAACCACTTTTCTGAGATATTCCTCCAGTGTCCTATTAAATCTTTCGACCATGCCATCAGATTGTGGATGAAGCGGTGTCGTTCTTGTCTTTCTTGCCTGTATGCCATACAATTCACACATTTCCTTGAATATGGCCGATTCGAAATTTCGCCCCTGGTCAGAATGGAGTTCTATTGAAACCCCGTATCGGCACACCCAATTATTCACAAAGGCATATACAACCGTTTTGGACTCCTGGTTTGGAATGCCATACACTTCGGGCCATTTACTGAAATCGTCCATTACAACTAGGACATACCAGTTTCCAGCCTCACTGACAGGGAATGGACCAGCAACATCGATGGCTATCCGCTCGAAAGGGACACCTGCGTTGTACAGCTGAAGTTTGCCACGACTTCTTCTCGTTGGTCCATTGGCTGCAATACACTGCTCGCAATTGGCAATCCAATCAGTTACAGTTTGCTGACATCCCACCCAGTAAAATCGTTGTTTTATCTTTTCCAGGGGTTTTTAATGCCCAGATGGCCGCCGCTGGGACCATTATGGAACTGCTTCAATACCTCATTTATCTTGAAAGTGGACACGACAATAAGGTCGGTTGGGGTTTTGCCATCTGTACTCTCCCAAGACCGATATAAGCAGCCCTCAACCAGTTTTAGGCTATTCCACTGGACCCAGGCGTTAGTGTGTTTCCCACCTTTTCGATGCTCGATGCTGAAGTCATAGCTCCACAGACGTTCAATCCATCGTGCCAGCTGCCCTTCTGGGTTCTTGAACTGCAGCAACCAACGTAGTGCGGAGTGGTCTGTTCTTAAGGTGAAGTGTTGACCATACAAGTATTTGTGGTAATGCTTGACGCACTCCAACACCGTCACAAGCTCCCGTCGAGTAACACAATAATTTCTGTGAGTACCCTGCTGTAGTAGCCAATGACTCTTTCTGCCCCATCAACTGCTTGAGAAAGCACTCCTCCCATTCCATAGCCACTGGCGTCCGTGTTAATTATGATCTTCTGTCCAGCGATTGGATAGGAAACGACAGGTGCTGTGCACATGAATTCCTCGAGCCTCTGGAACGCATCTTCCGCTGCCTCACTCCAGCGGTATGGTCGCGAATTTTTGGTTAGCTCGTGCAAGCTGGCAGCTACCTGAGCGAAGTTTGGCACGAATCTCCTGTAGTATGTGCAAAGCCCCAGGAAGCTACGCAGCTCTTGAAGATTTCGTGGTCGTGGCCAGTCCTTTACTGCCCGTATTTTGTCCTCGTCAGTGGAGATGCCTTCTGTTGTGACCCGATGCCCTAAGTATTTGACCTCCTTCTGAAACAAAGCACACTTCTTTATGCTTAACTTCAGCCCAGTTGCTGTTATGCGACTAAATACTCATCCTGGTTTTTAAGATGTTTATCAGAAGTTTTCCCCATAACGATTATGTCATCTAGATACACCAAGCATGTCTTCCAATTGAGACCCTTTAGCACACGTTCCATTAAACGCTCAAAAGTAGCTGGGACGTTGCAGAGCCCAAATGGCATCACCTTGAACTGCCATAAACCATTGCTTGAGCTAAAGGCAGTTTTCTCTTTGTCCTTATCGGCTATCTCTACTTGCCAGTAGCCGCTTTGCAAGTCCAAGGTAGAAAACCATTTCGTTCCAGCCAACGTGTCTAAGGTGTCGTCAATTCTTGACAGCTGGTAGCTGTCTTTCTTGGTGACGTCATTGATTTTTCTGTTGTCGACGCAGAATCTGGTGCTGCCGTCTTTCTTCTTTACTAAAACTATTGGCGAGCTCCACGGACTCGAAGATGGTTCAATGACTCCATTCCGCTCCATTTCGTTGACAAGTTCTTTAACTTCGTTCCGCTTCGCTAGGGGAACACTCCTGGGTGCTTGTTTTATAGGTCTCGCTTCACCGGTATTTATTTCACGTTTCACTACAGCTGTTCTACCTGGGCTTTTATTGCTTAGGGCGAAGACGGAGGCATGTGTTCTTAGCAACTCCTTTGCTTTGTTTCTTTCAGGCGATGTCAGTCCTTTCATCCATGTTTCCACTTCTTCTGCAAGTAGTTCGCGCTCCTTGGCTGTCATTTTCGGGCATCCTGAATTGTTGGCACAGTTAATTATTGCTTCTGCTGGCTCACATTGACCTATTTCAAAATTTTTGTTAATGATCTTCTCATTGTTGGATAGGTTAAGTACTCTCTCACCAGAACTCATCCATCGTCGCAGGTTTTCACGAGGGCTTTAGCTGTTATAATGTCATCTTTAAGTTCTTTTGGTTCTACTACCCACAGCCGGTTATTCTCACAATCTTCTTCCACACGCGCCCATACTAAGGTTTCCGACTGGGGTGGTAATTTCTGGCGTCCGACGGTAAATAGTCTCCTTACTGTGGTCTTGCTCTCATATCCAAGATCCAAGGGTATCTCGACGTTGCACCAGATCATAACTTGTTGAACCATGTGCAGACTGATACCGTGGGCTATCATGAAGTCTGCACCGATGATCACTGCGTCCACTATGTCGGCGACAACAAATACATGATCGGCGCTAGTGTTGGCGATAGTCAGCCGAACCTTGGGTCTTCCATAGACGGTGGCTGATTCTCCAGTAGCAGTGCGCAGTCGAACGTCGTTTAATGGTTCCACTGATCCTTTTACCAAATCGGGCCTAATTATGGACTGCGACGCCCCTGTGTCTATGGTGAGGATCTGCTTCCTTCCGTTAATGAGTCCACGAGCTGTAAGGTTGCTATTTTTTTGTTGTATTATGGAAATGGAGATTGTGGGGCCAGCGGTTGTAGAAACTAGCTCTTGCCCCTCAGTGCTAGCTCGCTTTAGTTTAACGTCGTCTCTTGAGATTTGGGGTTATTCGTCCGTTTGTTCCCCCTTGGTGGCGAAACAGATCTTGACCTTTTCTTCGGTGAATTACAGTTACGTTGAAAATGGCCGGCCTTGCCGCAGTTGAAGCACTTTGAGCGTGATCTGTTCCTTTGCTCCTTCATTATTCGCTTGACTAATTCTTCTATGTCACTCCTTGACATTTAGGCGTCATTTTGAATATCAGCCTCAAGACGTCGCACTTTGTAGCCTTGTGGTTTTGAAATTACTTTAGCTGTCTCCTGGGCTAACGCATAAGAGATGGTTTCAGCAAAGGATGATTTTTGCATAGCACACACCGCAAATTTAACATCTGGGTCTCGTATACCATTAACAAATGCTTCAATCTTGAACTGATCTAGTAACGGATGATTTTCACCTGGGTAAGTCAGTTGGACCAGACGTTCGATTTCCATGGCAAAATCTTGGAGCGTCTCATTTGGTTTTTGCACTCTGCCCCGTAACTCCATCCTGTACAGTTCTCGCTTATGCTCACCACCAAACTTGCGCTGTAAGGTCACCATAATGTCCTCATAATTATTCCTGCAAGCTGCCGGTAAACTCTCCAGGATTTCTGCAGCGGTTCCCTCCAGTGCCAAAATCAATTCTATCGCTTTCTCTTCATTATTCCATCCGTTTCCACTGGTCACCGTCTCAAATTGGAATTTAAAATCATTAAATGGTACATTACCGTCAAAAGTTGGGGTCTTTATCTTGCTGGAATGTTCTGAAATGAGCCCCACCGGACCCTCTCGAACATATAGATTATCCGTTTGGAATTGTAGCTCACATATTTCATCGTCTATCTTTCTTCCTAGGTAGGACACGTCCTCTTCAACCTTCTTCTGTGCCGCAGAGTTTTTCATCAAACTCGGCGACTCTGCTCTATGGCTTCCACTCGTTTGCCCAATACCTCTGACATTTCGTGGAGTTTTTGGTTAGTTGATCTAGAAGCTTCCTGAAATTTCTCTTCTAGCCTCTCATATTTCGTTCTAGACACTTCTTCTAGTCTTTCATAATTAGCTCTAGAAGCTTCTTCTAGTTTTTCGTAATTAGCTCTAGAAGCTTCTTCTAATCTCTCGTAATTAGCTCTAGAAGCTTCTAAGAGTTTCTGGTTGTTATCTGTGACTTTTTCCATCATGGTGGCCAAAATTGAATTTAAATCTAAAATGCTGCTTGACATAGGAGTACTTACAGCAATGTCTTCTTTAACGGCAAACTCGTGTGTATTTATATCGATCCCTCGTCTTTGGAATTCATCTGTCAACCGCCTTTGTAATTCAGCCTTATTTCCTGTTGTTGGCAGATCCAGTTTAGCCAGCACCCTCTTCAGCTGCTCCACTTTTAGGTCTTCAAACTTCATTTTTGTTGATTTTAATTTTGCAATCCCACTTCTGACACCAGTTGTTACGTTTTCTTTATCAAAACCAGCAATAAACGTTGTTAATAAGAGTTCTTTTTGATTGCAAAATTAAACACTCACAGGTTTCACAGTTTTTATCACTGCACAATTTATTTAACAATGCACAATACACTCGGTTAATTGTCCTTAATTGCTACTCATAGTATGTACTGATAGCGTCACTGTTCTTCAATGAGTCACAGAAATTCACTCACGGTCACTGAAATTCACAAAAAAACGGCACTGCACTGTCTTAAACACGGCACTAAACTGTTACTTAGAGTTACGGCACAACATTGTTCTTCACATAAAAACACTTTACCGCACTGCACTAAGTCGCACGGTAGCACTGATGTGAACATCAAGACAGAGGTAAGAATAAAACTGACTCGCTCGCGGCTGGCTGGTTCTTTATACAGGTCGTCGGCATACATCAAAGGGGAATTGTCTGGACTCTTCGACGTCTGGACTGGAAGGGCCTAGTAGGAGCTAGACCTTCTTTCGGCTTCTTTGATCTACATCACACTTTCCAAATACGCGACTCTCTGAAGGATTATTCATGTATTTAATTTTAGCAACAATATTAATCAAGGTACATGCATTTTTTAGTTTTTAGCCTTCAGCAAAACCCCACTCCTGCACATGTCACATAAACAGTACTCTGTTATACAAGAAACATTGTTTTCAAGAGAACTTTGATTTACGAGATACATGCAAATACGTTCTGTTGCCCCCCCCCTCCCACTCTTTCTTGTTTTACTAAAATTTGAGGGATTTAGATAAAAATTATTCTGATTCATTATAACTTACAGTATTAGATATAGTAAATAGTTTTTATTAAATTTAGTATGTTTTATTCAGATATATTTCAGTAATTTTTTTTCTTTCCAGTGAAGAATATTTCTATCTATCTTTCATTCCGCTGTGAGAGGTTCATTGCCCTGTTTGTTTACAATCCAGACGCCTTCCCTTGGGAGGTTATTAAAATTGAGTGAATGATTTTTCATTACCGTTTATATTCATTCACTTAATATTGACGGTGGTTTTCAGTGGTACCGGTATGTATATTTATCTATTTTAAATACTCACGTCAGAAATCGTCTTAGTTTACGCAGCCCCTGCGTGACTGGCTTTTTTAATGGGTAAGTTCTCACAAATTTAGAAACGGATGTAAATAAGGCGGTATCTAAATACTAGTATTTTATATATATATATATATATATATATATATATATATATATATATGTATGTATGTATGTATGTATATCATAGAATATAATCTAGACTTTTTTCCATGTAATATGCTGACAATACTTCGTTTGAATACATTATGACAGTTATGTTTATTTAAAATTAACACAAAATGATTTTATGAATTATTTTCTTTATTGTGAATTTAGAAATATTAATGCTTAATTATATTTACTTAGGATGAGAATGTTTGAATTCGACTCAAATGAAGTGCTGGAAATAGGAGTAGCTGCTGCTAATGAACCACCTGCTACCTCGTAAGTATTTTAAATAAAAAATATATTTATTAAAATGCATACCTATACCGCACTAATAAGTTAATATTTCTTCTTCCTTGTTTCTTATTCCTGAAAAACAAACTAATTAACGTGCCCTAATCTTTTGTCGCAAGTAAATTTCCTTGGATTAATTGCAAAACATGAGACCAGAGATAATGAAATAGGTATTATATTTGCACTCTATATTTATACCAGCCGTGTTACCGAAGCTGTTACCCTCATCTGTGTTGCCCGTCAGTAGAGGGAAAAGGGGGTTTCTGGAACACTTTAAAGTCCTACATAAAAGGAAACGAACAAGCCTAATATTTTACAACGCAAATATTTCTAAAAAAACAATGTTTTCTCCCCTCCATAAGATATATAACATAGGTATGAAAAATTATAAAAATAAGGTTAAAACATTAAAATAATAAAATTTATTCAATTAATTTAATCATCGCTATCACTTTCACTTTTTTTTAGATTTACATACCTTTTTCTTTATTACATCTTCGTTTTCTAGAAAGTCAATAATATGAATCTTCTTACCATCACCTATTTATTTTTCCCATTATAAACAAATGATATTTTTTGGGCATTTAATGTTTGAATATCTTTTTTAGATAATTTATCATTAAATCTATCTGGTAGAAAAACTTGTAATTTAAATGTACATTTAAATGTGCTAATCTAAATTATGATTTCTCTTCCTGGAGGGGAAATATTTTTGACTAAATTATATTAATAAAAAATTTCTTTATTAAATGGAGCTTTTAAAAAAGATAAAACAAGTTGGCCAATGTCAAAATATTTCAATATTAAAAAGAATTTAAAGAAGTTAATACTAAATTTGGAAAAACTTGTAATTTATCTTCTTCATCTATAAATATAACAACTATTCTTTTTCCAAATTTAGTATTAACTTCTTTAAATTCTTTAATTAACTTGCATTGTAAATTGGAAATGGTAGTTACATTTGGTTATTTTTGAGTATTTCCTGCTGTTATATTTATGTTTTTGTGTGATCTGCTATAATTTTTCATATCTTTTTTATTGATTTGATAGTCATTCAATATTTTGTATCTCTTTAGGCAACTATAATTGATGTTATACTAGGCCTGAGCATGCGAATCTTGATTCAATTGTAACATTTCCTAGGGAACCTACTTCTTTCCATAGACAATATTTTGCAGAGCTGGTAAGAGGACTTTCAAAATGAAGCACGAAACAAAGTCTATTCTAGATTTATGTCTTACGTTGTAAATAGGTGTAGCTTTCATTAATGGAAAAAGCTTTTTCTAGTAAATAGTTTTTGCTTGCTCCATTAAATCACAGTAGCACCGAGCCGAAACACGGTCCCCTACACTAACATCAATGTTCCATCCCAACTTCTGCATTTTGTTCCCGCAAGTATGTTAAGGACCATAATGAGTAATAATAAAATTGTTGACTCCCGCTATAGTTTTTAGCTTTCATCCCGTGTATAATTCGTTGTACGACAAAAGTGAAAATGACTAAAGTTACTCTAAATAAAAAATAAACACCTTCTGTCATGTGCATGTTAGCCGAAAAACGAATAGGAAACGAAATTCGGATATTTTTAATTTAATGCCTTAGTTTTTAGCGTATATCTCGTTTATACTTCGGTATATGACAAAAGCGTATATGTTAAAGGATACACTAAATAACATAACAAATTTAACTTTCGTAATGTGCATATTTGCCAAAAAACGAATAGGAAGCGAAGTATCGTTACTTTTTAATTTCAAGCCTCCCTTATAACCCCCGCTCCAGTTCGTCTCAGAGAATATTTCTATAGGCTAAGTGTAAGTTGGAATAATTGCAAAATAATACGCCCAGACGGGAAGAATAATTGTTCACATTAAAGCCTTCCTATAAAAATACCTTCAATATTCAGCTTCTAATGATTTCCGAGCGAAGTCGGGTACCTTAGCTAGTATATATACTTATATATAAAAAAAGCTAAGGTAACCGGCTTCGCACGGAAATTCATTTGAGACTAAATGATGACAATTTTTTTTGACAAGCCTTTACTCTCCACAATATTATAACATTTCCCGATGTATACCCGTCGTTGCTGTGGGTTTGTTAATTATAAAATTATTTGTTATGTAAGGCTTCACTGTACACAATATTTTTATATTTCCCGTCTCCTATGGATGTAGTTTTTTTTTTATTTTTATATAATTCATAATCACAAAAAGTATTCCAAACTATGTTTGATTAAAACTTCCTTTCCCTTGATACTATACAAAGACCAACAGTGACTGAAAAACGAACAGAAAATGAAATATCGCGAATTTTTATTTTAGGCCTCTCTTATAACCCCCTTTCCCGTTTGAATCTAAAAAATTTAATATATCTTATAATCGTGGGAGAATTAATGCTAATTCACATTCCAAGTTTTGTTAAGTTACCTTGACTAGTTGTATATATGTGGAGATATTGTAGAAAGAATATTAGGATATCATACTGTGGTAGGAACTCTGAGTTTGGGACCTCGTTCCTAATGAACAGCGGGTACAAGGGAATTCGATGAACAACAAAACAAAGAAAATCATTGAACAGGTCATTTAGCATCTAATTATCCATCCATCATTTAAGTGCCATTTAAATGTTGAAATGAGGCTTGAAATTTGGTCCGAGGTATCAGGAGAGTATGCTACAAAAGGAGCCCTTAGGGGTAGGGAACCCCTACAGCTAGCTTGCACTGAATCATGGGCCTCCTGCAATCTAGCGGCTCCTTCTTAAACTAATCTTTCAGTACACGTTTTTTTTTTACACGTTATTTATCCACTTTTAATTAAGTGCCATTAACTGTTGAAATGGGGGGGGCTGAATATCTGTCAGAGGTATCATGAGAGTATGCTACTACAGGAGCATACCCCCTACAGCTAGCCTGCTCTCAAACGTGAGCCCCGTGCTATCTAGCGGCTCCTTCTTAAACTAATCTTTCAGGACAGGTTTTTTTTTTTTTTTTTATTATTTTTATTACACGTTTATCACCTTTTATTAAGGCCCATTAACTGTTGAAATGGGGGACTGAATTTCTGCCAGAGGTATCAGGAGAGTATGCTACTACAGGAGCATACCTCCTACACTTGCCTGCCCTGAAACACGGGCCTCGTGCTATCTAGCGGCGCCTTCTCAAACTAATCTTTTAGTACACTGTATAGCTCAATAGGAAGCGCGGCCTACACTTTTCATTCGCTATAGAACTGGTAGCCTGTGTAGCAGCTAAAATATTTAAATTGTTATGTTTATTAATGAGGTTTTGTAGAACATCCTATTAAGTTCTAACCTATTTTTTTTCACGATTCAGGTCGTTCTAAGAACAATACTATCAAGATTGAAATTTTTCATCTGTCTGTTATACCGTTTGTTACTCAATCACCTGAAAAGTCTGCCACGCAGGGGCTGGGTTAACTAAGCAGATTTCATTAGAATATTAGATTTACTTGATTTTCCCCTTAAGGAGATTCTGCTAAAAGGATCTCGCAATTAATTATACATTTTATGAAATAAAGCGTTTACAGATACACGAACCAATATGACTTGTATGTATGCATCACACCAAATTTCTTCTAAAATAAATGTTATCCATTCAATTTAACTTTAAACTTTTTTTTTTTTTTTTTTTTTTTTTTTTTTTTTTTTTTTTAGTTTTCAGCCTTCAATAAATTCCCACCCACTCCTACTCGTACGCTATTGACAAATGCAGATATGTCGTAAACGTTTTATTCTATGCTTGAACACCAAATATCGTCCTCAATGTGAAGTATATGAAAATCAGTAGTAAACAAAAAATTAGAGGAATATCGAGCAGGAGAGAAAATTGAGTTTTAATATTAGGACAGTATGGGAAGACAGGAGCTTATGTAGCGGACCCCCTGGAAACACACGCCCAACTTGTTCGACGTTATCTTCAAATTGATTCTGAAAATAATTTATTATGATTAAAAAGTGAAAAATAAATGAAATACAATGGTATGATTTATCCTGTCATATTTCTGCTTTTGAAGTGATAATAATAATATCGCAATTGGAGAGTTATAAACTTTTCGTTGATTAGGAGAGCATGCAAAAGCAGGAGCTCATGTCGACTCTTGGCCGTACTCATGGTGTCTAAAGCTCTTGCACGCCCTCGCCATACTGGTTCTCTCTGAGCATTGGTTGAGCAGTTCATTCGGCGGGCTTTCAATAGAAAAGGAGCTTTATTCATCTGCCTTCCTTTCTCATTATCTGTTTTCTTTTATTTATACTCAACCATCTGAATGTTGTGTCTTAGTATAAAATATTATCTGAAGGCAACAAAAAATATTTGAATAAAAACGTAATTTTTATCGTATCCATTTGAACCTGAAATTCCTACACAAAGGTAATTAAAGGTGTAATGAAGCGTGTAAAGATGACGTAACGACAAGTCTCAGAGGGGAGGATTTACGAAAATTTAAAATATCTCCGTTACTATAAGTCGGATCGAAAAAAGTGTATAGAATAAATCTTATTGCAAATTAAATTTACTATAATTTGTTATATACATTTTTTCTCTATCTTGGATATTAACCGAGATATTTGCATTTTTATTAAATCTGGGCAGTTAACGGACGAGAGTGACTTTCAATGATGGTATTTTTGGCAAGGCTTTACTTTGCACAACATTCTGACATTCCCCGTCCCAGTGTTCAGGGGCTTGTTAAAAATAAAATGATTTGTTCTGTAAGGTTTCACTGTCTTCAAAAATTTTATATTTCCCGTCTCCTATGCATGTCGTTTTTTTTTGTTTCTTTTTATAACGCAATGGACCATGTAGCTCATAATCATAGAAAGTATTCTGCCATCCAACCCATCTATATATATATATATATATATATATATATATATATATATATATATATATATATATATATAAAAAAAATTGTAACCTTGTGTAAAATTATAGCGGGAGTCAACATTTTTATTTGACACGAAAGACTCAACGGAACTAAATAAAACTCGGTATGTGTATTAGCACTAACACCTTCTTTATAATAAGCCATACCAACATTTCTAGGGACGGGCAGGAGTGGGGGTTGTATGAGAGGCCTGAATTTAAAAATGATTTCCCGGGCATCGCCGGGTACCTTAGCTAGTGTATGAATAAAACTACGTTTCCCTTGATGGTGTGCAAAGCCAACGGTGACAGCTGTTTTAGGTTCGTCATAACCGCCATTAAAAATACTCTTTTGTAAGTCTCGATTGTAAACTGTATATTCAAATTGGTACATAGCGTGTTCAGTAAATACATCATATATTATCTTAACAGAATTAATAAATACCAGAAATAACCGGGTGCACCTCTCCAGCGTTCATCCTTTTAAATTATTTATTTATGATTATTAAACTAATTCACATTCCTGAGAATAACACTACATTGCTAAAAGGGTAAGCATCAATTATCATGTAAACATAGACTAATATGGGGTCTGCAGAGAAGCGGAAGAACAGATACAACAAAGGAAGTAACCCCCACCCCACACCCCCTATGCCCAAAGGTGCCAACTCATTTAGGATCTTAATCCTGTAATACATTAAATTATATTAACAAATCTGATTACATTATCTTTACTATACTTAAAATGTTTGTTCAAATAATTTTGACGTTTTAATTAAATAAGCATTAAATACACATAAGGGCTAACTGGTGTTTCTCATGAATTAATGTTTGGGTGAAGAGAAGGGGGGGGAGCAGTATACTTTACTTGGTGCAATCTGTTACTGACGTTAAAAAACAACATAGATTTGAATTATTAAAGATAAAATTTTAACATGGATTTGGTGACCTGGGTAGTTCATATTGGAAAGAATTGTTGAGCATGTCAATATTTCTACGCAAATTACTTGGTTCATGCCTTATTTTACAAAAAAAACAAAAGTTACTCTAAATGAAAAAGTAAACAACTTTTGTTAAGTGGACGATGTCCGAAAAACAAATAGAAAATGAAATATCGCGAATTTTTATTTCAGAGCTTCCTTATAACCCCTACTCTCGTTTGAACCTAAAAATTTTAATATAACTTATGATCATGGTAGAATTAATGCTAATTCACATACCGAGTTTTGTTAAGTTAGGTTTAACCGTTAGTGCCCATTAAAATAGTTGGCACCCACTTTAGTTTTTAGTGTATATCACGTTTATAAAATAAAATGATTTGTTCTGTAAGGTTTCACTGTCTTCAAAACTTTTATATTTCCCGTCTCCTATGCATGTCGTTTTTTTTTTGTTTTTTTTTTTTTATAACGCAATGGACCATATAACTCATAATCATAGAAAGTATTCTGTCATCCAACCCATCTGTATATATATATATATATATATATATATATATATATATATATATATATATATAAAATTGTAACCTCTGTCTGTACATTGATTTTTTTCGCGAAATTTCACGATAACTTTTCGTTTCACATGTCATAGATACCATAACTGCATTTTGATTCTTTCGTGTATGTTTGTTTGTTTGTTTGTTTGTTACCTTTTCACGCATAAACGGCTGAACCGAATTTTATGAAACTTGGTATGTATATTACTACTAACCCAACTTAGACTTTAGGCTATGTTAATATTCTCTGAGACGAATAGGAGTGGGGATTATAAGGGAGGCCTGAAATTAAAAATAGTGATATTTCGTTTCCTATTGCATTTTCGGCAATTATGCACATGACAAAAGTTGTTTAATTTGTTATGTAGAGTAACTTTTGTTATATACACTTTTGTCGTATACCTAAGTATAAAGGCGTTATACGCTAAATATGATAGCGGAAGTCAACAATTTTATTTGGCACAAAATACTCAACCGAACTAAACCAAACTCGGTATGTGAATTAGCACTAACGTCTTCCTTATAATAAGCCATTCTAACATTTCTAGGGACGGGCAGGAGTGGGGGTTATAAGGGAGGCCTGAATTTAAAAATAGTGATATTTCGTTTCATATTGGGGTTTTGGCAAATATGCACATAACAAAAGTTGTTTATTTTGTTATTTAGAGAAACTTTTGTTGTATACACTTTTGTCGTATACCTAATTATAAAGGCGTTATACGCCAAAAAGTGATAGCAGAAGTCAACAATTTTATTTGGCACAAAAGACTCAACCGAACTAAACCAAACTCGGTATGTGAATTAGCACTAACATCCTCCTTATAATAAGCCATACTAACATTTCTAGGGACGGGCAGGAGTGGGGGTTATAAGGGAGGCCTGAAATTAAAAATAGTGATATTTCGTTTCCTATTGGGGTTTTGGCAAATATGTACATAACAATAGTTGTTTATTTTATTATTTAGTGATATTTGCTCAACAATTCTTTGGAACTACAAGGTACCTCACCGGGAAAAACTAATTCAAATGTATGTTAATATTTTGTGCTTAATAATTCAAATCTATGCATAATGCACAGGAAACAGGAAATATGACAAACTGGAGAACAGTGAAGTCTTACATAAAAAAATAATTTTATTATTAAAAAATCCACAGAAACGACGGGTATTTAAACTAAACACTGGGACGGGTAAATTTCAAAATATTGTGCAAAATAAAGCCTTGCCAAAAAAATACCATCACCATTCAGCCTCAAATGAATTCCCGAGCGAAGCCGGGTATCTGAGCTAGTATATATATATATATATATATATATATATATATGTATATATATATATATATATATATATATTTGTATATATATACTAGCTCAGGTACCCGGCTTCGCCCGGGAATTCATTTGAGGCTGAATGGTGATGGTATTTTTTAGCAGGCTTTACATTGCACAATATTTTGACATTTACCCGTCCCAGTGTTTAGGATTAATACCCGTCGTTGCCGTGGATTTGCTAATAATAGAATTATTTGTTCGATAAGGCTTCACAGTCTTCGATATTTTTATATTTCCCGTCTCTTATACATGTAAATATGGTGAACTTTTATTTCAGACCTCCCTTATAACCCTCCTCCCGTTCGAACATAAAAATTTTAATATAACTTATAATCATGGAAGAATTAATGCTAATTGACATACCGAGTTTTGTTAAGTTCGGATCAGCCGTTAGTGTCCGCTAATGTTTTAACGTATAACTCATTTATACTCAGGTAAACGACAACAGTATATATAACACAAGTTACTCCAAATAACAAAATAAACAACTTTTGTTCTGTTTATATTTGCGGAAAACCCAATAGGAAACGAAATATCGCTATTTATAATTTCAGGCTTCCCTTATAACCCCCACTCCTGCCTGTCCATAGACATGTTGGTATGGCTTATTATAATGAAGGCTTTAGTGCTAATACACATGTCGAATTTTATTTAGTTCGGTTGAGTCCCTTGTACGAAAAAAAATTATTGACTTCCGCTATAGTGTTTAGCGTATAACTCATTTATACTTAGGTATACAACAAAAGTGTATATGACAAAAGTTACTCTAAATAATAAAATAAACAACTTTTGTTATGTGCATATTTGCCGAAAAACCAATAGAAAACGAAATATCGCTATTTTTAATTTCAGGCCTCTCTTATAACCCCCACTCCTGTTCGTCTCAGAGAATTTTAATATAGCCTAAATTCTAAGTTAGGTTAGTAGTAATATACATACCAAGTTTCATAAAATTCGGTTCAGCCGTTTATGCGTGAAAAGGTAACAAACAAACAAACAAACAAACAAACATACACGAAAGAAACAAAATGCAGATATGGTGTCTATGACATGTGAAACGAAAAGTTATCGTGAAATTTCGCGAAAAAAATCAATGTACAGACAGAGGTTACAATTTTATATATATATAATACTAGCTCAGATACCCGGCTTCGCCCGGGAATTCATTTAAGGCTGGATGGCGATTGTATTTTTTTGGCAAGGCTTTACTTTGCACAATATTTTGACATTTACCCTTCCCAGTGTTTAGGGTTTATACCCGTCGTTGCTGTGGATTTGTTAATAATAAAATTAATTTTTTATGTATGACTTCACTGTCCTCCATATTGTCATATTTCCCGTTTCCTGTCCATTATGCACAGATTTTAATTATGTGCATATTTGTTGAAAAAGCAATAGGAAACGAAATATCACTATTTTTAATTTCAGGCCTTCCATATAACCCCCACTGCTGCCCGTCCCTAGAAATGTTAGTATGGCTTATTATAAGGAAGGCGTTAGTACTAATTCAAATACCGAGTTTGGTTTAGTTCGGTTGAGTCTTTTGTGCCAAATAAAATTGTGGACTCCCTCTATAGTTTTTAGAGTATAACTCATTTATACTTCCGTATACGGCAAAAGTGAATATAACAAAAGTTACTCTAAATTACGCAATAAACAACTTTTGTTATGTTCATATATGCCGAAAAACCAATAAGAAACGAAATATCGCTATTTTTAATTTCTGGCTTCCCTTATAACCCCCACTCCTGCCCGTCCCTAGAAATGTTGGCATGGCTTGTTATAATGAAAGCGTTAGTGCCAATACACATACCGAGTTTTATTTAGTTTGGTTGATTCTTTTGTGCCATAGAAAATAGTTCACTTCCTCTATAGGTTTTAGCGTATATCTCGTTTATAACTCGGTATACGACGAAAGTGTACATAACAAAAGTTACTCTAAATAACAAAATAAACAACTTTTGTTATGTGCATATTTGCCGAAAAACCAATAGGAATCGAAATATCGCTATTTTTAATTTCTGGCTTCCCTTATAACCCCCACTCCTGTTCGTCTCAGAGGATATTAATATAGCCTAAAGTCTAAGTTGGGTTAGTAGTAATATACATACCAAGTTTCATAAAATTCGGTTCAGCCGTTTATGCGTGAAAAGGTAACAAACAAACAAACAAACAAACAAACAGACACCAAAGAAACAAAATGCAGTTATGGTGTCTATGACATGTGAAACGAAAAGTTATCGTGAAATTTCGTGAAAAAAATCAATGTACAGACAGAGGTTACAATTTTATATATATATATATATATATATATATATATATATATATATATATATAAAATTGCAACCGCTGAGTGTACATTGATTTTTTTCGCGAAATTTCATGATAACTTTTCGTTTCACATGTCATAGACACCTTAACTGCATTTTGTTTCTTTCGTGTGTTTGTTTGTTTGTTACCTTTTCACGCATAAACGGCTGAACCGAATTTTATGAAACTTGATATGTATATTACTACTAACCCAACTTAGACTTTAGGCTATATTAATATCCTTTGAAACGAACAAGAGTGGGGGTTATATGGGAAGCCTGAATTTAAAAATGGCGATATTTCGTTTCCTATTGGATTTTCAGCAAATATGAGCATAACAAAAGTAGTTTATTTTGTTGTTTAGAGTAACTTTTGTTATATACACTCATATTCGAATTATAAACGAGATATACGCTAAAACCTATAGCGGAAGTGAACAATTTTATTTGGGGGAAAAGACCCAACCGAAATAAATAAAACTTGATATATGTATTAGCACTAACGCTTTCATTATAATAGCTATACCAACATTTATAGGGACGGGCAGGAGTGGGGATTGTAATGGAGGCCTGAATTTAAAAATAGCTGTATTTTGTTTTCTATTCGTTTTTCGGCAAATATGAACATAACAAAAGTTGTGTTATATATATATATATATATATATATATATATATATATATATATATATATATATATAAACTGCTCAAAAATGAATAGGGATATTGGCTGTTTTGTGGTATGTATGGGGCCTAGCATATAAATATTTTTTTTTATTATAAATATGATTAATATTTATTAGAAATTATTGTCTTTTTTTCCCCATAAAAAAGAAATTTAATTAAGACCGATTTAATTAAAATTAATAGGATAAGAAAAAATAACCAATATCCCTATTCATTTTTGAGCAGTATATATATATATATAATTTTGAACGCGTCTCATTTTGGCCATCTACTAGGTAGGATCCACGGGCATTTGAGGAACCTTTTTGAAAATCGCGTCTTGAGTGCGAGCTCAAAAGCTTATTTCCCGGAAGGGAAATCTGCTAGAATGGGGACAGCTTATGTTTGCCTGTAACAATGTTTCTTAAGTATTTCCTTAACTGTAATGAGAGTTGAAGTGTACACCATACTTTTGGAGATGCTGCCTGCTCAGCTGAATGCTCGCAGGTTTCTTCCAACGAGAATCTTGCTTCCTGGAATACTGAGAACAGACTATAATATATAGCTATAACATATATAGCTTCGGCCTATTGACCCACCTGAACCTGTGGACGATCGAAATATGCTCAAAATGACTCTCAAATATGTTAATTTTATTGCCATACTTCATCTCACAAAATGTTTAGTTCATCGACTTCAAGAGATATGAATTTACTACAAAAATAAAATTAAGTTATTTACAAAAATGCCAGACCACATGGGGACTTAACCCGAAATTGAATAAAACTCTAAGTTTCAGGTAAAAAACATTTAACAACTTATAAGTGATTTTCTAAATGAGATATATACCGGTGTAACTCAAATTATAAAACAAAAGGCCATTTATAAGTGAAACATGTAATGCAATCTCAGATTTTCAGTTAAATTCAATTCTCAGACTAAATGTTCTAAATGCATTAACTTAACTGAGAAATGTATTGAGGCAAGGATCGTCACATTCTCCATTTTTAAATAACAAATGCCCTGTCTTACGCCAGAATATATAACTACTCCTTGAAACACCCTAATAAATCCTTTCTAATAAATACTCATAATTTAAAAAGTCTGTCACGGAGGGGCTGTGTAAACTAAGCAGATTTCCCTCATGAAGTTTAATAACAGATAAATCTATATATTGGTAACACACCACCTTGAATATTAAGTAAATAAATACAAACGGTAATAAGAAATTTTTCCACTCCAGGCGTGAAGCTTATGAAATGTGAACAAACCGGTCTGCCAACCTGACTCTCACCGGAAAGAAAAAAAATTACTGAAATATATCAGAATATAACGTATTAATTTGATTGAAAACTATTTACTTTATCTAGTACTATAATTATAATGATTCAGAATAATTTTTATCTCAATCAATGAAATTGAAGTAGTCCAAAAACTTCAAAGGGGGAGGGGAGGTCACCAGAGCATATTTGCATGTATGTCGTATAATTACGGTCTTTGGAAAACAATTTTTGGTATTAAAGGTTCAAATAATGTGGTTTATTACATAACTGAGTATTGTTAGTTTAACATGAGTAGATGTGAGGATTTGCTGAAGGCTGAAAACTATAAAATCTAATTTCTCGGTTAATATTTATGATACAGAAAATATGTATAGGACAATATTCATAGATCATTCAATTTGAAATAAGATTGGTTATTTACAATTTTTCGATCCTACTTATAGTAACGGAGATGTTGAAAAGTTCCACTTCTCTAACCCCCCCCCACCCACTGGTCCGAGTTCAGCCATTAACGAACTTGATCTTCCTTTTTATATAAAACGATTAAATATAGAGTTTGGTAATGATCAAACAAAAATTGCGACCGTTAGAGCTAACAGACAAATGTTACGTTTTATTACGAAACCAGTAATAAACGTTGTTAATAAGAGTTCTTTTCGATTGCAAAATTAAAAACACACAAGTTTCACAGTTTTTATCTCTACACAATTTATTTAACAACGCTCAATACACTTGGTTAATTATTCTGAATTACTACTCACAATATGCACTGACAGCATCACTGTTCTTGTTATTACACAGTCCAATAATTCACTCACGGTCACTGAAATTCACAGAAAGAGGGCTCTGCCTTGTCCTTTACTTCACGAAGTTAACGGCACTGCACTGTCTTAGAAGACACGGCACTAATCTGTTACTTACAGCCACTGCACAACACTGTTCTTCACATAAAAACACATTACCGCACTACACTAAGTTGCACTGTAGCACTAAACGCACAGGATGGCAGCTAAAAGCAAACTGAGCTGTAGGCCGAGCTGTACACGCTTATATAGAGGAGCGGAAAAACATCAAAGGATGTGGCCGAGACTCTTCCAAGAAGAACTGGAAGGGACTAGGACTGGGATCCACCAGTTAGCGGCACCATTTGGTCTCCTCCACACTCCCCAAACCCGTGAACATCTCTGTCAATCAATCAATCTGTCAATCAATTCTTTCGAGTATTTAATTTTCGCAACAATATATATATTTATTGTTACGTTTTATTACCAAAACCAGTAATAAACGTTGCTAATAACAGTTATTTTGGATTGCAAAATTAAATACTCACAAGTTTCACAGTTTTTATCACTGCACAATTTATTTAACAATGCAGAATACACTTGGTTAATTATTATTAATTACTACTCACAGTATGCACTAATAGCGTCACTGTTCTTCAGATTACAGTCCAATAATTCACTCATGGTCACTGAAATTCACAAAAAAAACGGCACTGCACTGTCTTAAACATGGCACTAAACTGTTACTTACAGTCACGGCACAACACTGTTCTTCACATAAAAACACTTAACCGCACTGTAGCACTGATGTGAACATCAAAGGGGAATTGGCTGGACTCTTCGACGTCTGGACTGGAAGGTACTAGTAGGAGCTAGACCCTCGGACGGCGTCTTTGATCTATCTCGCACTTCCCAAATACGCGACTCTCTCTCTGAAGGATTATTCATGTATTTAATTTTCGCAGCACTGCCGCCCACTTAAGCCTTTTCGTCCCGAATAGGCTCAATATCGCCGTTGCCATACTTGGCCTGCCGCTCCAGGTGTACCACTTTCATTTTAGACCTCGGATTGTGGTATCTATTTATCCTGTAGACAACGTCGTTTAATCTCTTGATCACCTTGTAAGGTCCCTCAAAGTGCGTTTGCAATTTAGGGGATAGTCCTTTCTTGCGTTGTGGGTTGAATAGGAGAACCATTTGTCCTTCAGTGAATCCCTCCGTATTTGCTGCTCGATCATACCTGGCTTTCACCTTATCACCTGTCATTTTAATACGGTTGCGTTCAAACTCATGGAGCTCATGCAGGTCTTCCTGTGCCTGGGGAGTATTTCCATTGTCTTCGCAGGACGGTCCGGGTTTGGCCCCAAATTCCAAATCCTCTGGCAGTCTTAATTCTGCTCCAAATAAGATTTTCGCCGGAGTACGTGAGGTGGAATCATGGACGGCCGATCGGTAAGCCAGTAGTAATTTTGGTATGTGCACATCTCAATCCCAATCACACATTTCCTTGAATATGGCCGATTCGAAATTTCGCCCCGGACAGAATGGAGTTGTTTTGGAACCCTGTATCGGCACACCCGATTATTTACAAAGGCATCTAAACCATTTTGGACTCCTGGTTTGGGATGTCATACACTTCGGGCCATTTTCTGAGATAGTCCATTAAAACTAGGACATACCGGTTTCCAGCCTCACTGACAGGGAATGGACCAGCAACATCGATGGCTATCCGCTCGAAAGGGGCACCTGCATTGTACAACTGAAGTTTGCCACGACTTCTTCTCGTTGGACCCTTGGCTGCAATGCAGTCCTCGCAATTGGCTATCCAATCGGTTACAGTTTGTTGACATCCCACCCAGTAAAATCGTTGGTTTATCTTTTCCGGGGTTTTTGTAATGCCCAGATGGCCGCTGCTGAGACCATTATGGAACTGCTTCAATACCTCATTTATCTTGGAAGTGGGCACGACAATAAGGTCGGTTGTGGTTTTGCCATCTGTACTCTCCCAAGACCGATATAAGCAGCCCTCAACCAGTTTTAGGCTATTCCACTGGACCCAGTATGATTTCGCAAGTGGGCTTTCAGCTGATGTCTCATTACGGGTCGGTTTTCTGTTGCCCTCCTTAGCCGATATAATCTTCCTCTTTCTCGGCTTTAGTACAATGTTTGCATTCTACGTTACAAGGCCGCCTTGAAAGGGCATCAGTGTTAGTGTGTTTCCCCCCTTTTCGATGCTCGATGCTGAAGTCATAGCTCTGCAGACGTTCAATCCATCGTGCAAGCTGAACTTCTGGGCTCTTGAACTGCAGCAGCCAACGTAGTGCGGAGTGGTCTGTTCTTAAGGTGAAGTGTTGACCATACAAGTATTTGTGGTAATCCTTGACGCACTCCAAAACTGCCACAAGCTCTCGTCGGGTAACACAATAATTTCTTTTGGGCTTGGAGAGTGCCCTGCTGTAGTAGCCAATGACTCTTTCTGCCCCATCAACTGCTTGAGAAAGCACTCCTCCCATTCCATAGCCACTGGTGTCCGTGTTAATTATGATCTCAGCGATTGGATAGGCAAGGACAGGTGCTGTGCACAAGAGTTCCTTGAGCCTCTGGAACGCATCTTCCGCTGCCTCACTCCAGTGGTATGGTCGCGACTTTTTGGTCAGCTCGTGCATGCTGGCAGCTACCTGAGCGAAGTTTGGCACGAATCTCCTGTAGTATGTGCCAAGCACCAGGAAGCTACCCAGCTCGTGAAGATTTCGAGGTCGAGGCCAGTCCTTTACTGCCCGTATTTTGTCCTCATCAGTGGAGATGCCCTCTGCTGTTACCCGATGCCCCAAGTATGTGACCTTCTTCTGAAACAGAGCACATTTCTTTATGCTTAACTTCAGCCCAGCTGCTGTTATGCGACTAAATACTTCATCCAGGTTTTTAAGATGTTCCTCAAAAGTCTTCCCCATAACTGTTATGTCATCTAAATACACCAAGCACGTCTTCCAATTGAGACCCTTTAGCACACGTTCCATTAAACGCTCAAAAGTAGCTGGAGCGTTGCAGAGCCCAAATGGCATCACTTTGAACGCTAAAGGCAGTTTTCTCTTTGTCCTTATCGGCTTTCTCTACTTGCCAGTAGCCGCTTTGTAAGTCCAAAGTAGAAAACCATTTCGTTTCGGCCAACGTGTCGTCACTTTTTGGCAGCGGATAACTTTCTTTCTTGGTGACGTCATTAAGTTTTCTGTAGTCAACCCAGAATCTGGTGCTTTCTTCTTTACTAGTACTATTGGCGAACTCCACGGACTCGAAGATAGTTCAATAACTCCATTCCACTCCATTTCGTTGACAAGTTCTTTAACTTCGTTCCGCTTCGCTAGGGGAACACTCCTGGGTGCTTGTTTTGTAGGTCTCGCTTCACCGGTATTTATTTCATGTTTCACTACTGCTGTTCTACCTGGGCTTTTATTGCTTAGGGGGAAGACGGATGCATGTGCTCTTAGCAACTCCTTTGCTTTGTTTCTTTCAGGGGATGTCAGTCCTTTCGTCAATGTTTCCACTTCTCCTGCAAGTAATTCGCGTTCCTTGGCTGTCATTTTCGGGCATCCTGAATTGTTGGCACAGTTAATTATTGCTTCTGCTGGCTCACATTGACCTATTTCAAAATTTTTGTTAATGATCTTCTCATTGTTGGATAGGTTAAGTACTCTCACCGGAACTCGTCCATCGTCGCAGGTTTTCACGAGGGCTTTAGCTGTTATAATGTTATTTTTAAGTTCTTTTGGTTCTACTACCCACAACCAGAAATTTTGAAATAGGTCAATGTGAGCAAGCAGAACAGTTAATTATTGCTTCACATACCGATGTGTATTAGTAATGACGTTATCATAAGCCATACCAACATTTCTAGGGACGGTCAGGAGTGGGGGTTGTAAGGGAGGCCTGAATTTAAAAATAGCAGTATTTCGTTTTCTATTGGTTTTTCTGCAAATATGCATATGTCAAAAGTTGTTTATTTTGTTATATTCACTTTTGTCGTATAACAAAAAATGAACGAGATATACACTAAAAACTAAAGTGGGATCTAACAATTTTGTTGGGCACTAACGATTGAACCGAACTTAACAAAACTTGGTTTGTGAATTAGCATTAATTCTTCTATGATTATAAGCTATATTAAAATTTTTAGGTTCGAACGGGAGTGGGAGTTATAAGGGAGGCCTAAAGCAAAAATTTGCGATATTTCATTTTCTATTTGTTTTTCGGCAAACGTGCACATAACTAAAGTTAATTACTTTGTTATTTAGAGCAACTTTTGTTACATTCACTTTTGTCGTAGAATTAAGTAAATACGAGATATACGCTAAATCTACAGCGGGAGTCGACGATTTTATTAGTACTTATTTAAGTGTTTTTAATATAGGCATATTATGGCAAATGATGTTATGTTTTAGTCTTATCTATTTCGATTATTTAGTTCTAAGTATGATTCGGATTAGTCAGGTTATAAATCTCCGCCCCCCCCCCTCCTCATTTATTAATTTTCCCTAGAAAATAACTTTGTTATTTATTTCCATTAGAAATTTAAACTATAAGAAACATTTCCATTATTTAATTTGTATAATGTATTATTTAAACAAAATCATGCTGAATTTCCTCAAGGGGTGATAGCGGAAGTAGCAGGGAACCAAACTCTTTGATTTTGGTAACATATTATCTTATGTCCGATATCTTTATGTTATTGAAACAAATATGTACTATCATAACAATTAAACGTTAATGGTAATGCCATTATGGCAAAAGACAATATGCGTTTAAACTCGAGATGACTGTTTAAAGTATTACTTAGGTAGCAGGGACGGCTACGATCTCTTCCCCTCAACTAGCTTTTTGAATATAAATGAAATTATTTTTAGGGTAACACTATTATTTAATACCATCAGATAGAAAAATTATTACAATAATATATTGAATCAATAATTTAAGGAGAAGTATGTTGATAACTCTAATGCGAGAGCGGAAATAGACGGGAGGCTAATAACGTTAATTGAGTTTACTTATTTCCTGTGAAATGCTGGCATAACGGGAAGTGATTTCCACTGAGATTTACTATTACCAATATAACCTTACGTGCTAAATTACGCTTAAACTATGTACATGTGCTCGGATTGGTTTTTGAAAGGAAATATGTTCATTATAGATGATATTTAATTGTAATAAATGCTATACATGATTATGGTTTGAATTATTAAAAAACGGTAAGTCAAAAAGTGTAGAGGGATAGATTAGGAACACATTTTTATTTATTCTTCATAACTAATATTTCTATTATATGAATACCCAAAATATACCCCTCAAGATTGGCTATTTCGGAAAAACATTACGTCGTGGAGTGAAGTGTATTTGTACACATTGGAGTCTTGCTATAAGAATACCATGATTAGTCAGTCAACAATGATTTCCCGGGCATCGCCGGGTACCTTAGCTAGTATATAGCTATAGTAGCATAAAGTGGACGTAAATCAAACCAGACAAACAAATAAATTATTTTCATTATTATGAATTTAAAAATATTAATGCTTAATTATATTTTTCTTAGGACGAAAACGTTTGAATTCGATTCAAATGAAGTGCTTGAAGGAGTATCTGCTAGCGTACCACCTCCAAGCTCGTACGTATTTTAAATTTAAATTTTAATTTTAATTTTAATTTTAATTTTAATTTTGTATAAACTGCTATAATTTTTCGTAACTTTTTTATTGATTTGATAATCATTCAATAGTTTGTATCTATTTAGGCAACTATAATTGAAGGTATACTAGGCCTGAGGGTATGCAAATCTTAGTTCTATTGTAAAATTTCCTAGGTAACCTACTTTTTTCCATAGACAATATTTTGCAGAGCAGGTAAGAGGGCTTTCAAAATGAGGCACGGGACAAAGTCTGGTCTAGATTATGCCTTACGTTATAATTAGGTGTAGTCTTCATTAATGGAAAACATTTTTTTCTAGTAAATATTTGTTGCTTGCTCCATTAAATCACAGTAGCACAGAGCGGAAACAGGGCCCCCATACACTAACATCGATGCTCGATCCAAACTTCTGAATTTTGTTCCCGCAAGTATTTTAAGGACAGTATTGACAGCAGTGTTAAATTTGGATACGGCGCATGTAAACTACTTAAAATACGCATGTAAACTACGTAAAAACTACGGACACTGTAAAGGGGATGCCTAAATAAACACATTTCCTCACCTGTTCCATTTTTTCATATTATAAATAAATGCCTCGGACATGAAGGCCTCTCTTTCTGAAAGTGGATTATCTTAGACTTCATTTCGTTTACTACAAGGCTCTGCGTATCTTTCCAGTAGTTTGAGTTTCATTCTCGAGTCATCAGGAGAGTCAGAGAATATCATAAGGCCATCTGCATAGTGAAATAAAGTGACCTCATTATAGCCATCAGTACTCACCCCTGAAGCCCCATTATCTGGGATGCTTCCATATTTGATAAATACATATCGACCAAGTATGGGCTAAGTGTAAGTACCAACCAGAGCCGTTTAGTTATCAGCTCAGGCAAAACATTTTTGAGAGATCTTCTTCATAAATATGTTTAGTTAAATTTACTCAAATCTATATAAATAAAAATCTGAGGCTTTCCTGATTTTCTTTGCAAATTCGACGGGGATACATTTTTTTAGGTTTTAGACCACTCAATAAGTTTAATATTGACATCAAAATTAAAAATCTTTCCTGACTGTCTGACCACCCAGAATGGCTCAGAAGATTTCTGTGGACTATTATATTTGGGCGTCAACTACCCCAAGTTACAACAATATCTTCGCTAATATTCGTTTTTTTTCAATAAAATGATGAGAAAGTATTGTATTTGGAATAACAATTACTGTCATTCAACGTTATTTACATTTATAAATTTCGAAGGTTTGATTGACGACATACGGGACAAAAAGTTTTTTTTTCTGTAATCGTTGAATAATGGTAACATTACTAAACTGAAATGAGTGAAGAAAGTGAAACATTTTGCAATAGAGTGAAGAAAGTGAATTGCCTTCTTAATTAGTAATAAGTATAAATTAAAAAATAATTTGAAGTTGGAAATTAAATGCTTTTAAATGTTTCTTAACATTGTAAGAATTTATTTTAACAAAATAAATTGAAATGTGAATGAATTATTGGTGGAAATCAATATATTTTAAAATTTAAATATAATAATAATTACCTTCCTTGTCTATAACCTGCACTTGTTTATAACTGCACTACTTCACAATCATCACTAGTTGTTTTATAACTATGCTTATAACCTTTCACAAACATGCTTATAATCTACCAACAACGTACCATAATCTTCACAACATTCTAATTTTGTTCATATTCTGGTTAGTTCTGATCATGTATTACACGATTACAGAAAAAAATTAATATTACACTCGTGACGAAAGTAGAATTTACAACTCTCGTGAAATTACCACACTCGCTTCGCTCGTGTGGGTAAACGTTTCACTCGAGTTGTAAAATGATCTACTTTCGTCACTTGTATAATAAATAACTATTTGGTGTTCTATGAAAATGGATCAATAGAGTTGAAAATAATGTTGTATATGAATTAAAGGTATCAATATTGTTAACATGAGCTATTTTATACTTTACTACCACCCTTAGGAGTGGGAGTTTACTTTAACGTTAAAACATATTCGTCAATATCTTTCTTAGTAATGATTTTATAGAAAAACTTAAAGAACGATTTGTCTTCAGAATCCATTTTCTGGTCATAAAACGTTATTTAGTTTTATGAACTTCAAAATTTTGACTTCTGATTTCCGGCCACTAAATATAATTCATTAGTGGTCCAAGAGAGTTTCCTAGATTGAGCTGGGATCTTTTGGGGAATTTTTTTTTTTTTTTGTAATATTTATCAGGGACACGATTATTGTCAATGTGGGCTATTTTATACTTTAGTACTATCAACTGGACGGGGGAGGTTACTTGGAACTAACAACTTCTGTTCGTAAATGTCTTGTTAGTATTTATTTTGCTGCAAAAATGTGAATAATGAATTTATAATTTTAACACCCTGGAAATGTACTTCTATTTATGGGTTTCAAATGTCTGACTTCCAAATTTTAGTCATCAAATTTTGTTCCATAAAAATGACTCAAGCAAATAATAAAATTATATGTATATCCATAAATCACGAGGAATATGTATTTCATATTTATTTAGGAAATTTATTTTGCCAAAGCGGAGTATATTGTTCTCCTTTACCATTGATAGGAGTAAAGATTTGAATACCTTTAATTAGATTTTCACAAGAAACCATTTTCGTTCCAACCTACAAAGACAGGTAACAAAGTTTGCTAATTGTTTCCGACTTCGGCAGCACAAAATACATTATTTTATGATATTACAGTAGAATGCCTCAACAAAATCTTCTCGTATTTTTCCTCCGATTGCTAAGATGATACAATTGCATTATATTGACGGGAAACTAGAGTTATTTGATCTCTTGATCCATAATAAGTTCCGTCCAATAGCCATTCCAAACTTCATGCTTATAACTTTAATATTGATGATAATAAATTAATTATTTATTGTTTCCGATTATCCAATATTTATATTTTGACGTGTAGCCTTTATTATAATCATTCATTACCTTAATATAATTCATTTACGTTTAATAGCAATTCTTAACTCAAATTCACCTAAATTCTTGTATCTCATGCATAACCGATGAATCACTTACCATTTACTGTTATTGGAATTTTTGTTATTGGTGAATATCAATATAGAATATGAACATTTTCGTTTCACATGTCATAGACACCATAACTGCATTTTGTTTCTTTGGTGCCCGTTTGTTTGTTTTTTGTTTGTTACCTTTTCACGCATAAACGGCTGAACCGAATTTTATGAAACATGTATGTATATTACTACTAACCCAACTTAGACTTTAGGTTATATTAATATCCTCTGAGACGAACAGGAGTGGGGGTTGTAAGGGAGGTCTGAATTTAAAAATAGCGGTATTTCGTTATCTATTCGTTTTTCGGCAAATATGAATATAACAAAAGTTGTTTATTTTGTTATTTAGAGTAACGTTTGTTATATACACATTTTTCTTATACCGAATTATAAACGAGATATACACTATAAACTAAAGTGGGAGTCAACTATTTTATTGGGCGCTAACGATTGAACCGAACTCGGTGAGTCAATTAGTATTAATTCTTCCATGATTATAAGCTATATTAAAATTTTTAGGTTTGAATGGGAGTGGGGGTTATAAAGGAGGCCTGAAATAAAAATTCGCAATATTTCATTGTCTATTTGTTTTTCGACAAACATGCACATAACAAAAATTGTTTACTTTGTCTTTTAGTTAACTTTTGTTTTATACATTTGTCCAGGAACAATGTGTGGAGCAAGTAATTTGCGTAGAAATATTGATATGCTCAACAATTCATTCCAATTTGAACTATAATATACCTCACCTGGAAAAATTAATTCAAATTTTGTCCTTAATAACTGAAATCTATGCATAATGCACAGGAGGCGGGAAATATTACAATATGGAGGACAGTGAAGTCTTACATAAAAAATTAATGTTATTATTAACAAATGCCAACAACGGGTATAAACCCTAAACACTGGGATGGGTAAATGTCAAAATATTGTGCGAAGTAAAGCCTTGCCAAAAAAATACCATCACCATTCAGACTCAAATCAATTCCCGGGCGAAGCTGGGTATCTGAGCTAGTATTTTCTATATCTGTAATCTTCTTACCAACAAAAAAAAAATGATAGTCTTAAGTAGCATCTAATTATATTTATAATTGCAGGAATATTGACGACACTTTTGTAGAGGTCAATCTCACTGAAGATCCTAACACGCCTGACGAATTAGACGCTGGTTCCACGTAAGTTTTGGACACAGATTATTTTCTTTTAAGAGAACTCTTTTGAGAATAGAAAAGCAAATTTAATGAAATAACAATGGTATTCAATGCCACTTTGTTTGTTTGGAAAAAGGTGAATTTAAAATGATAGTCTAAGGTTGTTTATTACTCCATAAATAGGTTTACCCCATAGTTGGGATTTTATTCATTGATTTATGTCCCTCTTTTTCCACCTTAAATTGTATTAAATCAAAGTAACTGAGGGAAGAAAAAACAATTTTCAATTTGACTCCACGTTGTTTGTTAAATAAATGGTATTAACGAAACCATTGATAAAAAAAAAATATACTCACCCACTGTTACGTCTGGGTATTTGTTTCCTTAGCCACTAGGCTCTCTGTAACCAGAGGTAATACGGCCTTTCTTTAATCTATGTTTACGTTACAAAGCCGTTATATTAATAATTATTGAAAATAATGGGTTATATTAATAATATAATAAATATTAAACTTTAGTGCATAATAATATAATTTATTTACAATAATAACAAAATAACTCCTGATTTGAAAAACAAGTCAATTTGATTCGTCCTTGGACAAAAAATATATCATTAAACGTTTTTATAATTCATAGTGGGTTTACACAAAAATGTGTGCCACTAAGGTACTTCGTAAACTAAGCAGATTTCCCTGAGTGCTGAAATCGTAATCTGATATTATCACCTTAAGTTTAATTTTCAATTTCCCTGCTAATATCAAGTCGATGTAACTGCAATTTCAAATTTATGATATAATTATATAGACATAATTAGTGATAAAATTGCATAAAAATGAAAATCCCTTGAGTAGGAATGCGGGATAACTAAAGACTGTAAACAAAATATACAAATAGCTCGTTTAATATTCAAATATGAGATGAAGTATTTAGAACAAAAATGATAGAACATTAAATTGCTAAGAAGATATAATAATATAACATTTGACGATCCAGCTAAAAATAATTAATAATCTAGAATTATTTATTTTAACCCCTTCTAGCCCACTCCCCTTATCCTGGTCCGATGACAACCATTAACAAATTTTATTCTGAGTTGGTATTCTGGCAGGTGGAAGTGACTTCTAATGTATGTAGGATGAAAAAAGCGTAGTAGCGTAGCCAACAACTTTTTCATCCAACAAATTTTATTTTTAGCATCATATGAGTTCTTTAAATATTGAGTATGGTATCGATAGAGTTACTATAGTAGTCTGTAGAAAACATAATATTTGCTGATATTGTTACAATGCGTTTATCTCACATAGTAAAGGGTCTATGCAAACCATATTTGATATTTAAGCTAGAAATAAGATTTTTCAGGATATAAGCTTATTGTTAATTTTAGATCAATAGAAATGGCTTTTATTGTTAGCTGAAAAATTAAATAGTCCGTCATGCAGGAGCTGCATAAACTAAGCAGATTTCCCACGTGCTGGTATAGCACACTTATGATGTCATTTTACCACATATTCTCTATTTATACCTAAAAAACTGCTAAGTGGAGGGGGAGAGGTTACTCACGGCAGAAAACAAGAAAGTACGAATAACTCCCTTAATACTTGAGTTACGAAAAAACGCATTGAATAACAATTGTAGAACGCTCATAGTTTATTATGATTGGTTTTATAACATTTTTCGATCTAACTCATACGAATGGAGATATTTTGAACTTTCGAACCCCATCCCCTGTAAACCCCCACCATTCCAGGTCCGATTTCAGCCAATAACACATGCAATCTTTAGTGTAGAGTGAAACAGCTAATTAACAATTAGGGTATAAATCAAATAAACATTTTAGGGAAAATAACGAAAAATCTTAAGTGATGACGTTATCACATATCGTATTTGTATTATCTCACAAAGTAAAAGTTCAATCAAAACAATATTTGGTATTTAACCTTGGAATAAAATTGTTCAAGATATAACAGATTATTGTTAATATGACATTAGTAGGAGTGGGGGTTTACTGAAAGCCGAAAACTATAAAATCCTAATATCTCCGTTAATATCCGTGACACAATAATTATGTATAAAATAATATTTATATATCATTCAATTTGTAATGAGTTTTATTATACACATTTTTTATATCCGACGTATAATAAAATTTTTGAAAATCACTTCATGAGTATAACCTTAATTGCCGATTTCCCTTATTACTGCGAATTTTCGATTTTCTCTCTACTCTGTCTGTATTACATACATGGTAACATCTTGTAACCCCCTACATTCTTTTTTTTGGAATTCTTATTTATTTAGTGAGCCAAAAATAATTTCATACATTATTGATTTCGGACGACTTATTGGCATAATGTGCATTAATTCAAAAATATACAAATAATGATAGTACATGATTTAATGAAATAAGTATAACAAACACTTACAGCAAAAATGAACATCTGTACAAAGTATTTAATAAAGTTTACTAAAATTTTACCGGTCTTGAAACATTAATTATAAACTTTTTAACCTATTTTTTAAACAGTTTAAACTATTTTTGGTAGGCTATACTCAACAAATAATGAATTTTTTTTTTTAAAGATATTTGTATTAGAACTCTCAAATCTATAAGAAAAGGCCGCCATTGCGGATTGATCGTCAAGTTGGGTTGAGTTGTTGCACTGAAGCTCCGGTTTTATGTAGACTAATGATGAGCTCATAGGTGTTTATACGGCAGTTAAGGGGGGGGGGGACAACCCATGCTGATAGTCCTGGGTTGATGCCTAAAGATTTCCTTTCATTGGTATTTTGGATTTTTCAATTAGCATATTTACTGTGTACGTTTTTGGGGGTGTCGTTTGCATTTTTTATCCTTGGTAATACCAATAATCTCATACGAATCGAAAATAAGGCACTATTTTGCGTTTCCTCATGGCGGTTGGATTATACATATTTACGTTACGCGTTAAAGTAGACGGAGTTGGGTTTCCCATTCCAAGTCCTTAGTAGATTTTTTATACATTTCATTGTTGAGGGGGAAGCTAAATACCAAAAGGTTGTCAGGGGAAACCTTCATTAACTGAGATTTATGCAAATGATGATATGATATACGTCATCAATTAAGATTTTTCACTCGCTCAAAAACATTTATTTGATCAATACTATAACTGTTTCTTTCAAAACTGAAGATTATATTCGTTAATGGTTGAAATAAGATTAGGGAGTATAGAGGCGGGATTGGGAAATGTACTTCCCTGTTACCGCTACAGCGGATGGCATTTTTGTGCGCAATCACGACATTTTAGAATTTTTACAAAACAAAAGATCATGTATTGTTACTTTACACTTTAGACACCAAACTCCGATGGAGGGGAATTTTACAATTAAAAATATCCCAGCTATTATCAATCACAATAAAAATGTTTTAGAACTAACCTCGTTATGTATTTAACGCTCTGAAATTGTTGTTCTATTCATTTTTTCGTTATTTCACCAGATATTAAGCACATTTACATATTTTTCGTCCTCAGCCTTCAATTACCCCCCTTTTCAATTCATCGGTTTTTTTACTTTGAGTAACTGAGTCACAACACATAGAACATCTCATGCTGCCATGCATTTTAATTCCTATTTCTATAGGCTTCTTACTACATGAGAGGAATAAAATAAATGGCCGAGATGAGATTACCAATATGTCATTCCAAATTGTGGAAAATCTGCTTAGTTTAGGCAGCCTCTGCGTGCCGGGCTTTCTTAAACTTACACTCCTTATATATATTTCCTGGACAAATATTCAAATGTTGTTCATACTTTAATTGCAAGGGTCCTTAACAAAAACTCCCTTTTTTTACTTTATTAAAATAATGTCAACGATCTCCGCAGTGCGGAAGGTTTTTTCAACTGGTGTAACAAAAAACGAGCACTTCATAAAGGCAACTGGTGGAATATAGGCCACGTGACACGGCGAGGCCATTTTTTTTAGAAATAAAGAATACGTGTTAAAAATGGAGTTTTTGTTGGCAACCCTTGCCATTGAAATATAAAGAGAGTATATATATTATATATATATATATATATATATATATATATATATATATATATATAGTTTTCTTTGGGGGATATTAACTACAATTGTGCTGATTATAGAATTATAAAATTACAGTACACAAGTGGCTGAAAACGATGAAATTAATGAAATAGAGGACTACAATCCCGCTGATTACAGAGACAAATCCAATGGAACGTCGTAAGTATTACTAATTCTGTCATTGCCATAACCAAATTTTACAAATAGAAATATACTATAGGTTTAAATAGATAAATAAAGCTATGCTGAAGCTGTAAATAGAAAAATAATAATTCAATTATTATTGCTTCATAGTGAGCTGAATATTTAAAAAATATATTCACAACATATATTGCTCTTCTAGACCTCCCCTTGAAGGGGTGGGGGCAATAGTCTGACTTCCCTGGCGACCAAAAACCCAGCGATCTATTAATACATCACTCAAGCAAGTACTGTAGCAAGCCTCTGTAATCTTTAATGACCGTCTGCCATTCTGTATTCTAGGATGCCTGACCCATTTCCATTTACTTTTCTCTATGTGTATGGCGGTATACATGGAATGATTTTCGGCGCACAGATGAGCACATTTTATTACCTCATCTAGCTTATGTTGCTCCTTAGAAAAGAATTTTACCTCACATTTAAATAGTGTCAAGCTCCCTGGTCGAGGCATGATTGGGGAGCCAGTAGGAAGAATTCAGCTTTCAAAAATAACTTCCTTGTTGAGTCCATCATAATGAAAATGCTTTCATCCGCAAATTTCAAATTATTTAGTTTTCTCCCATTAAAATTGATGCTCGTGTAACTCTAGGTGATTGCTTTTAACACCTTTTGCAACCTGGGGCAATAAGCAGAGTTGGTGTGGTAGGGAGTCTCTATCCTACTCTTCAGATTTTGGGTTATTTTCCGTCAATATAAGTTGCATTGCCTGTTTATCGTTTTCCTTATAGTGATATCTATATATCTTTATCAATATATTAAAATATTTGGGTTAATATAGTTTTTTGATGATCCGGTGGGAAGTAGCCAGGTCTGACCGATTTTATCTGTAAAATGGGGTAAAAATCAGTGCTAGGGTAAATTCGGGGGCGGTGCGTGCCCTATGTCTAAAAAATGGTCGGACTTGGTCATGAGTGTCGTCACTTTTTCCTCAAGTTTTGTTAGTCGGTCGTCTGCCGGGTTGTGGTCAATGTGATAGACATTATTGGATCTTACTGTCCTCATGGACACAGTGTTTTGTGACTCGTGTTTGTGTGGTTGCCCTTGAAAAATATTTTCTTGTTTTTTTGCTTACCAAGGTATGTTATAAATTGGGACGTCTCGTCTGTTTTCACTGTAATGACGTGGTTGAGGGTTTCGATCTTGTCTGTCCCAGACAGGTCGTTGCCACCTGTAGCCTGGTTCTTTAGGTCGGGGTTCATAGTGGTATTGGTTGTGATAGGGTCGTTCATAGTCGTGTCGAGGTTTATAATAGCTGGGGTATTGTTTTGGTCTGTAATCCTGTGTTGGGTGGACGTTAAATTGTTTTTGGGTTTTATGTTGCTGGTACTTGGTCTTCTGTCATAGTTGTGATTGTATAATCTATCAACAATTGGTGCATCTTCATTTTGAAGTGCTTGTCGCACATCACCTATGTCGTCTAACTTCATATATCGTAAAAAGTCCGCTAAATCTTTGTGTAAATGTCTGGGTGTGTGATATATGATGTTCTTGTCTTTAATTTTCATATAACTGCCTAAATCTGCTTCATCGAGTGCAGCTCTAGCACATAAGAGAGCCCCAACCCCTTCAAGTCTTTCAATATACTGTAGTGGGTGTTCGTGTCGATAGGGTATTGTTTGAAAAATTTCAGACGTGAGCTGTTCGCATGTTCTAGTGTCTTTATATTCCTGTTCGACATAAGTGAAAAGGCCAGGTGCAGATTTAAAGACTTTAAGAATAAGGCAACGTTTGGCGGGTCCATCTAATCTCGCTTGAACAGCGTTTAGTAATCGTCCGTGATTTTTGTCACGTAATTGGTTGTCTTTGTGGCATACTTCAATATATATTTCTCTAACAATTTTACAAAAATAAATTAAATCCTCTGGATTGCGGGGAGTATATTTAATGTCCAAGTCGGTTAAGCTGTATGTGGTCATGGTTTTACTTGTTGTTTGTTCTAGTAGGGTGTCTGCAAGTTCGGTAAGGTCAAATGTGTCTATTTTGTTGTAGCCTGACAGATAAGTTAGGCATTAATAAATTTTTAAAAATTAATTAAAATTACTTAAGATAAAAATTAAAATTTTTAAAATAAAATTGTAACAAATCAGAATTAAAGAGAGAAAAAAAATTGTTTCCCTTGAAGGATGCTACTTAGTTACCTCCGAAGTCCTTTTTAAGCCATGGAGTCTTCAGCCTGAATGATAAGGGTTCTTGGACGGGATGAGTTTGAAATTTCCAGCTGCTGCCAAATTCGAGATCCTGTTGCTTCAGCTATTTCGTAGGGTCTTCTTGAATCGGTACGTCTTCACGATGTTCAGTAAGCACTTAAACTTTTCACTTGAACTTAAAAAGACTTACGGCTGTGTCCGTCCCACAATTCGGGCGCGAATTACAAACTTCCGACACGCGTAGAGCTAAAAAAAACAACTTTATTGGTAATTTACAAACAAATAGAGATGTTACATCAACGGTAGCTGGGATACAACTGACTGAGGAGTAGGAGGGGCGGGGTTTATATAGGAGGAATGATGAAGAATGCTGAGTCGGCGGCTTGGTGCAGATCTTGGGACTTAACTGTTGTGGGTTCCTATAAATAAATAATATGTTATGGTTGAGGTCAGTGTAACTATGGTAACGTACAATGAAACTTGATACTGTGCTAAAATATTCATCAGGAAAAATAATATTGTGGAATTAAAACAGAAAGATATGTATAAATAGGTTTATATGGATGAATGTAGTAATTATGTAAATGTATTGTTAAATTCATGATGAGTCGGTATTTGTATATCTAGTGTTATCTATGAGCCTTTTTATTGCTGCTTGATAGGAAGGACATACCCTGCTGAGAGAGGAATGTTTGACGTCTACTCGCTGATGAGGCTTAGCGTACTTGTTGTAGCTAAGACAGTTGGTGCATTTCAGTTCTGTCGATGTATACTCGCTGTAGTCATGTTCGCCACAACAGTTTCCGCAAACTTGAACCTTGTTTTCACATTTGTGGGTGATATGATGTAGACGTGAACATTTTCTGCAGCGCATCACTGACAGAAAATCTTTTGCTCTGCACATGGAGATGCTCAGCTTCAGTCTTCCTTTTTGTAGCTTCGTTCTTGCGTTTGGGGTGGTTTCTATAATTGCATTTCGCTTTTGCCCCTTTTCATTCGAGAGGAATATTTTTATTAATTTCAAGTCAGGTGTTTGAATTCCTAATTCTTCGTTTTGGTTATGTAATGCCGAAATTAGGTTACATTTATTTATTTCTTTGGGTATATTCTTTATTCATATTTACTTATATTTTATATATACTTTTAGGGGTGGGGGGGAAGAGGTTAAATCCTGGGGAGTATTGCCATATTTGGGCCGGCTTTCGGAAATCCTTGGAAGGAAACTAAACAGGCAGGGCATTAGAATAGCCTACAGAAAGAGGGCGTCACTTCTGAATTTTGTCTCTAAAATCAAGGATGCTACTCCTCTAGAAGACAGATCAGGGGTGTACATGATGAAGTGTGGGATGTGTGAAGCCAGCTACGTTGGGAGGACAGAGAGGAAGTTACGGATCAGGGCTAAGGAACACATGAGAGCAGGCTCAGAGTTTTATGCACATTGTAAGGAGCACAACCACCATGCTGGAGACCACCGGATAAAATTAATTCATAGTGATGTTAGGGGTTATCTGTTGGACATGGTGGAGGCTATGGAAATAAAACTTGAAAAAGCCATAAATAAAGGCAATGTAAATGTGCAGACTGACACAAACGCGTCCAGTCTCATGTCCAGACTTGTCTCTGCCCCCTCCCTAGCGGCTTGGAACGATCCCCTTGGCCTCAGTGCATCGGCAGGGTTTAGCCTAGTAGCAAGTCTATAGGATTGCCCTACGCTCTGACGGTAATTTTTGCTTATAATATTATTTTAATGTTGAAATAGTAATTATGAATTTGTTATATTTTAATTGTAAATGTGTTTTTAAGTTAGGTGTTATTATTGTAAAAAAATTTTATAATGTTATAGACGTTTTTGTTATATGACTAATTATGTAAAATATTTTTAACAACTGATTTTTAGACTCCTAATTATGGTGTTACATTGTTTTGTAGCTCTGAGGATGGGGATTTAGTCCCCGAAAGCGCTCAGCGTTTATAAGAAATAAAATTGTGAGGAGCCATAAAAAAGTTTTGTGATTAACTAAATATTCTTTATTATTATGGTTGAGTTTAATTTCTTAATTTTTTGAACATATATGTCCTTACATTTTTTAGTAAGTTCAGTTGAAATGATTTCAATGTCTTTCTTGTTAGATTCAATAATTAAAAACCCTTTTTAGAACATTTAAAATTTTTTAAACCTACCTTTAATGTTTGTAGATCAATAGAATTTTTAAATTGTTGTTTTAAATCTTCAACGGGAATGATTTTATCGCTTTTAATTATTAATTTGTGCGATTCATCTGCAGTGTTTGTTTTTAGATTTTAACATGTCAGAATACAAGGGTCGACTAACCTTAATTTCGGCACGTTGTGATTCTTTATTTGAAATCTTGATATGTTCTTGTAAATCATTGTGAATTTGTCGAAGAAGAGTTATAGTGGTCTCTCGGAGAAACTTTGAATGCTTTGAATTCACTTATTTTAGACAATACGTTAAGCACATTTACTACTTGTTCCACTCGTTCTGCCATCTTGTTACGGTTCCTAAACGATTGATTTATACAACAGTACTCAGACCAATATCGACATAAAGACTTGAACATTGGGGTTCCACTAAACCTTCAAATTCCTACAAAATCCAAACCCTCCAATCCAGAATCCTCCGCAAAATTACAGATTCCCCATTTTACGTATCCAATTTAACTCTCCATAATGACCTTAACATTCCTTTTGCCCATGCTCTCGCAAAATCCCGATATCAGATGTTCCACTCTCTCCTTCCCGCACATCCTAATCCTTTAGTCGAGTCACTTTAATCTACCCATATTCTAGAAACCCAAGACGACGCACAGTGGAAAATATGACCGATTTAGGTGGACAAAATTCTGAAACTTGTCCATATTGAACCTTTGGGGTCCCAGATTACGGAAAAAATAATAAAAAAAAAATCTAATTATTTTTTGACACGATTGGCGAGCGCACAGTGGTCAAAAGTCAAATTTAATGCAAAAATCTAAAACTTTCCTACATTTAACCTATGAAGTCCCAGAGTACGGGAAAAATAATAAAACAAATCTATTTATCGGCTCAGAGTGGCGTAAACCTGCTAATAAATGTATTTTAAATCATATGAATGGCAATATGAAGCCTTTGTTAAATTGCAGTCGAAAAAGAGAGCCAAAGCTTCTTCAGGGGAAAAACGTTGAATGTTGGTTGAGGTCGACTTTTTTGTAGAAGAAGATGGCTATTGAGAGGTAGATACGTCTTTCACAACTTTGGAAGCACTACGCTTACCAGAAACATAAAGCATGTGCTGTGCAGCCAAAGTCAATTTTTCACTGTCTACCTTCAATAACTCGCTGACTTTTCTTTTTTTTTGTTTTATCACTAGAACATTCGAAACATTTTTCAGGGCGTCCTGAGCGTTGACAAGTGGGTTGGGTAACAGAAATATTAAAATCCAAGTCATCTGAATCCAGCCAACTAGAGTATTTATTGAAAAACTCTTCCAGTTTTCTGTGACATTTGTCCCACCTTTCCGAAATTTTGTCGGAAAGACGGGAAATTCTAATTTTCAAAGGCACAATCTCCACATCTTCTTTATTATTTATTTGAGTGGAAGTAAGAATAAATTTCAGCAAGTGTTCTTGGCGGGGTTTTTTTGGTAAACGTAACCCACTCTTCAAAAAATTTCCTCCTTGAGATTCGGAGTGTTGTGTCTGAAAAAAATTATGTATCAGCCAAAACGCAAAAAATCGCAAAAAGTCTTTGCAACATTTAAAGACTAGAAGGATTGATGGAACAAATCCTACAAACAAATCCTTGGGGTAACTTGGGGGTTATATAGTTTTTCGCTATTGAAAAGGGGCATAAATTTACAAATTGCTAAATTAACTCTACAGGTATATTGCAATGTATATTCAATAACGAGTGTGGAAAAATAATATCTTACCTGTCTTAGTAATGTCCATTGTTAAATAAAAGCAAAAAGACAGCCTACACACACCTTGAACATAATAAATGGCCGTCGAATAAAGATAATCCGATTGATGGTTATTAGGCACTTGTGTAAACAGGATGATTCACTCATTTACTATTTGTTTATAAACACGGTATGGCGGGAAATATTAGTATTAACCGTCTTACCAACTAATAATAAAAAGGTCAAGCATTCAGAAATTCAAAACTTTTGACTTGACTTTTTCCATCTAAATTGGTGATTTTGTCGTGTGTGCGACGTCTGAAGCGTAAGTGGCCAAGAAATCTTCATGTTTAGTGCACAGTATGACTACATATAGTACAATCCAATGTTCCCTCCAATGTGTGGATACTGTCAATGGACTACTTCCCCCCTCAAATCAAAAATCAAGTCAATTGTTATCGTTGTTCATAACATTTGCGTTTAATATTTATATATGTTGTTGCAAATAAACGAATAAATGTTGAAAAAAAATGTATGTGTATTCACCGGGCTTTAGGATAAGACTTGCATTCGTTAATTGAGGAGTAGGATAGGACTGATTTATGGACTGCCACTACTCAGAGTTTTAGTACTATGTAATCCAAATAATATTGTACTTGTTAGATGTATTTAATAAAAACAAATTTTTAACGATTTCAGGGATTTTGTAGCTTTTATACGTTTCTTCAAGAGCTGTCATGCTGAAGGAATATTTACCATGCCAATTTCCTTCATGTACGGAGGGATAATAATCGGAATTATTGGCACGGCCTTTGTGACTATTTTAAGTGGACATTGTACGCATATTCTAGTAAGTTTAAGCTTTACATATTTCAATGAAAAGCCTTCATTATAATTCATATTACCAAAGCTAGGATGAAAAGCAATTGGTACATCATTCACAAGGTTTTATTATTATTCTGGCAATTTGGTGTTTTTTTTTTAAAATATTTAAAAAATAAAATATTTAAATTTTTAGAATAGAAATCAGGAGAATGTATTTAGACTGAAAATTTATCTTTACCACAGGCAGTGTTTTCTTTCATCTAGCAAGGGCAATTTTCCTCTACATTCAGGATCACAACATAATGATTAACGTGATGCCAGTGTAGTGGTTCCTTTCCCTGAATGTAATAACCTCTTGTAAAAGCCTTTTACATTTTTAAACTGAAACCTTTAGCGAATATGTCAATATGTTTTGAACTATTCATTATTTATTCTTTTTGTGGTATTCAGAATTAAAACATTATTCTGTATAAACGGCATAATGCTAATTAATAGCAGAAAATGCGTATTTAAAAAAAAATTATTAGATTTTAAACCATAAGAAAATGATATTCTGTAAATTATAAACATAGCTATGGGTTTAAACAACATCGTTTTTACAGGTCAAATGCTCGCAAAAAATCTCGATTCGTGTTAAGAAACCGACGATAACATTCCAACAGACTGCTGAATTGGCCTTTCAGACAGGTCCCGAAAAGTACAGAAAGTTTTCAGGATTTGCCAGGTAACTCCATATCTTACATTATTTATGAATTTTTAATTTTTTAATTATTGTTTTTAATTCTAACAAAATATACTTCCAGGGCGTTGGTCACATTGTTATTATTTTCTGCAACTATTAGTGGAATTGCAGGGAGCATTATAACAACTACAACATTTCTTAAGGAGGTATTAACAATTTTTATAATTGCTTATTGGCTTCACTTATTAACTAATTAATTAAATACCTGAGCTGAAATTTTTAGTGATTTACAAATACTATTATATTTTGTGTGAAGTTTTATTTTTGAGTGAAAATATTTACAGAGCTTAATCTCTTAACAGATTAATTTCAGCATTCTTAAAATTCATATTGATGAAATTTAAAAGAAATGGGAGATAGTTCTTCCACATAATTCATTTATTATAATATTATAGTAGATGTACTTTTCCATCCTGTCACTCACCATAAAACCCATCAGGCAGGTACTGCTTTAATTAAGCAATTCCCCACCTGTTGGAATGGAATTCTGATGAACTCATCTCACCATCTTTTCTCTATTTCTCCCATAGGAGGGTTTACTAAAGGTGCTACCAAAAGAAAAAATAATAACTTGGTTAATATTGGAGTTTGAGAAAGCATGCATAAAAAATAGTTGGATAAAATTAAATTAAATTTGTGTTTTTCGATCCGAATCATAATACTTTGGCATCCTTTTTTCCCATCGTAGTACGAAGCCTTTTTATAGTAACAGAATTGACGTAATGTCTAAGACTAGCAGAGTACCAATGAAACCGTAGCAGAAAATGGAGGGTATGAGAGCTTACGCTCTACCCTGTTGGTTAGATAGGCTAGTGCAAGCCCAATCCGATTGACCTCCATCGAATGGTGGTTATGATGTGGTTATAAGGGATTTTGATCGCAAATAGTAGCGTCTTCTACTGGATTCCTGTAATGCTTTCATGTAAACTAGATGTGTTCATTCCATGGCTGGTATTATAATCTTCCTAAGGGCTATGTTGGTAACCCTGTCTTACAAAAGGCGCCTGCTGTTGGATGGGTCCAGATGGGCTGTGAGATCTGGGAGTGAGCCAAGTTAAGCACCTTTCTTAGAAGCTTCATGACTGTCGACAGAGCAATAAAAGGTGTTAGAGGGGAGGGGGCGAGAAGTGTTATGCAATGTATCAGCAGCCTTGGATGAACACATCTCTTTCAGGACAGATGCATGAACGAGACTTTACCCTTGCAGTTATTTGGGTTTATTTGAGTATATGAATAATGAGTTATTTTCTTATTGAGTTCAGTTTATTGTTCTATTGAGTTTTATTCACTGGTTTTATTTATTATAATTTATGAAGTTAATTTTTTTTCTCTTGTTGTATTTTATTGTTACCATTACAGTTATTGTTATATTGTTTTATTATCAGTATAATGAAGTGAGTATTTTTTCTTCTGTTCTTTATTTAATTTTATAATGGTTACTATTCAGTGAAACTAATGTGCTAGTAAGCATTCATACTCGTTTGGGCTGCTTGGAATGTTGAAATGTATTTGGGTATATTCTTTATTATTATGGTTGAGTTTAATTTCTTAATTTTTTGAACATTTATGTCCTTACATTTTTTAGTAAGTTCAGTTGAAATGATTTCAATGTCTTTCTTGTTAGATTCAATAATTAAAACCCCTTTTTAGAACATTTAAAATTGTTTAAACCTACTTTTAATGCTTGTGGATCCATAGAATTTTTAAATTGTTGTTTTAAATCTTCAACGGGAATGATTTTATCGCTTTTAATTATTAATTTGTGCGATTCGTCTGCAGTGTTTGTTTTTAGATTTTAACATGTCAGAATACAAGGGTCGACTAACCTTAATTTCGGCACGTTGTGATTCTTTATTTGAAATCTTGATATCTTCTTGTAATCCATTGTGAATTTGTCGAAGAAGAGTTATAGCTTCATTTAAGTGGTCTCTCGGAGAAACTTTGGCTGTTTTGAATTCACTTATTTTAGACAATACGTTAAGCACATTTACTACTTGTTCCACTCGTTCTGCCATCTTGTTACGGTTCCTAAATGATTGATTTGTACAACAGTACTCAGACCAATATAGACATACAGACTTGAATATTGGGGTTCCACTAAACCTTCAAATTCCTACAAAATCTAAACCCTCCAATCCAGAATCCTCCGCATGGGCAATCATGGGAAAAATAATTTTTTTGTTAAGAATCACATGATATATTCCTCTATTAATATTTATAAGATATTTAGTTAAAGGAAATGTTTGTTCAATTGTGTATGAAATCATAATAAAAAGATTTGCCCATAACCATTATGGATTTTTATAAATCTGAAAATCCAAGAAAAGGGTAATTTGATTTTTAGCAGACTTCCCTTAAGGAGAAATTAGCTATTTAAGTTGTACTCATGACGCGATTTTCAAAATATTCCCTCAAATGTCCATTTATTCTGTCCAGGAGATGACCAAAATGAGATCCGTTCGTGTGTGTGTGGGGGGGGGGGTCTGTTAACGCTCTGTTACAATTTTTGTTTGATCGTTACCAAACTCCATATTTAATCGTTTTATGTAAAAAGAAAGATCGAGTTCGTTAATGACCGAAATCGGACCAATGACATGGGGGAATTTTTATAATTTATAATATCTCCGTTAATGTACGTCGAATCGAAAAATAGTATAGAATCAATCTTATTTGGCTGAAATCAGACATGGACTAGTGGGAGGGGGAATTCGAAATTTCAAAATATTTCTGCTTTTATGTGTGGGAGCAAAACATTTTATGGAAACAAACTTGTTAAAATATATTGATGTTCTATAATTGTTGCTCTAAACATTTATTCGTAACTCATATATTAAGAGAGTTATGTTTTTTTCTTGTTTTCATTATTGCATATGTTAGCATTGTGTCATACCAGCACTTGGAAAATCTGATAAGTTTATGCAGTCCCTACCTGATGGACTTTATAGTAATTCAGTAGTTTATAGTAGCAGTTCAGTGGTTTTATATCTTATTATAGTTTTATATGATGGGGCCAAATTCTTCTATAAAAGGCATCAAAAACCTTGAGTGTATTCTAAACCCTACTTAAGTAAGTAAAGAGAAAAAGAAACAATTAAAAATTAATACTGAATATTCCTGTAATAATGAGGGACTGAAAAAGAGCAAATTTATTTATGCCTATTTTCAGTCATTTACATAGGAACAGAAATAAAACATAGGTAATATATTTTAGTATTTTATACACTCATAATCGTTTTAATGGATTTATAAAATAGGGGCTCAGGTTAGCCATGTGAGTTAAAGCCTTGACCTTAATCTCATATGATAAAACCTAGAGTGGCGAGTTCGATTTCCGCCTGAGCAATAGGAATTTATTTAGTGTCGGAATTCATTAAATAAAATCATTAGTCCCACCCTGGCTAGAAAAGGCTGTTAACCTGTAGATAACCCGTTCCAATTAGCCTTAGTTGCAAAAAGTGGACGTTAATAAATAATTTAAATTTCAAAATATTTATATACAAAGTTATTTTTTATTATATTGTTTTATTTGAAAATTGCATTAATAAACTGAATGTTTAACGTTTCAGATTTTTGCAAATATCTTTGATATTTCCTTGGACATTCAATACTGCGTTGGAATTATTATTACTGTACTGATTCTACTAGGCTTATTCAAGTCAATGAAGACATTGGTACTATTTTCTGTCATAACTACAGTCTTAATTGGAATTGCCCTTTTGGGAGTTTCCTATTTTATATTTACAAACCTCGCTGTAAACAGCAAACATATAGCCCTTCCTTCAAATTTGAAGAGGTTTTTTTTAACAAGTCTAGTTGCGATAGACGGAATTTGCTATGTAAGTATATTTTGTTAATAAAATTCTTAATATTTAGAGCACCATGATTATGGATTTGTATTAAATCAAGATGTGATTTAGATAGTGCTTGCCTTGTACTTGAATTGCTTTAAACTGTGATATTTTGTGTATTTTAATAGCTGCTTATTAAAAGAAAGTTTAATATCTAGGTTCTATCAATTCACTTGAAAATTTAATTTTAATTGAACTGTTATAGTTATTGACTGTGGACAAGAGATTGAGCCTGTAATAAAAAAGCAGTACAAATTCTGTGGAGCAAGAAATTGAACTTTTGTTCTAAGTTTAAGTAGAAGTGAAATTTTACTTTTGGATATTAATTTAAAATGTAATTAGGCAATGGCATAGGAATATTATACAATTATCATATGTACACAACTGTTGTGATGGATATAACAGATTGAGGGAGCAGAATCTCTACAGACAGCTTTGTGAAGTAAAATTATTAGAAAATTGAACTAATTATTATATAATTATAACTAATTCTCTACACAACTGTCAGGTACTGCAGTTACAAGCTAAAATATGTAGGAACCATGCGTCAAAGGTAGACATTAAAAATCATTCACCTACAGGAACCTAGTTGGTTTAGCTGTTTTTATCAATCTATGGTAGATTATTGCCATGACAGTGGATATCAATTTTATACTAAGATGAAAGATTTGTATCTCATTTTTGTATTTTTGTTTAGGTTTTTATTTAATCTTAAATTACTTATTCATTTTTTTCTAATGCAGGTTCTCCCAATTGAAAATGCGATGGTGAAGCCTCATCATTTTCTCAAACGCTCTGGTGTATTTTACCCTGAGATGTTCATAATATTTATTCTAAATGAAATATATGGCCTTTTTGGAAGCCTGAAATTCGGTGATGAAACTAGGGAAAACATTATCCTCAACCTTGGAAACGACAAGTAAATATTCCTATAATATTTATTGATTTCCAATCCTATAGGATTTCAGAATTATTTGAATGTAGTTTCGTATCTTTCTTACGTCATGATTATTCTTTAATGACTAGAGAAAAATAAGTTATTTATTCTCCTGTTCTGACCAGCCTTACTTTTGTAAAGATGGGAACACAGAATAATACAATATCATATCATTGATGAATAAAATATTAATGTTATTGAATTTAAGAATGCATTAATATGACCTCGCATTATTTCTATAATATCCCATTATGAAAAGATTCACTTATTTTAAAATCTAATCGTCCACTTGATGATTTTTTTTCTATATTGTCATATTTATATATTTTAAAAAAAAGAGTAATATAATTTAACTATGGGAGCCACTGGTATTTTTACGGGCTTCTTCAGTAGATGAGAGTAGTTTCTATTACTACCAATATTTGTTGATACTGAAATGCCCCTGTAACTAGAAGCAGGATAATGTTTTTTAACTTGTAAAGCTCTTACTATTTTCAATGGAAACATTATTTAGGTAATTAAAAACCATTTATACTCACCTTTAATATAATGCACCAAAAACACATTAAAACATAGAAAATGTTGGCTCTATGGTGAGGTGTTAGTCAAAATACTAATACTAATAATATACATTTTATTATTAGATGCTAAGAACGTAAATAAAGTAGATCCCTTCTGACACCCAGCAGACCTCTGCCCACGAACTGAAGCCATTTCTATCATAAATATCGCTGCTTATTCTTTCATTTACTTACGCTTAGAAGTAGCAATAATAATTATTTCATAATAATAGAAGAATGGTAATGGGTTTAGTGTAGAACCAAATTCCATTAACGAAATAAATAATAATAAGCCTTCTTGACTCATATCACCGCATAGTAGACACAAGTGGCTCTCAGACAATGAAGGCATTATCAACTCTGCAAGATGCCCCTATAGCCAATTGGGACTTCAAAACACTTGCCCAAACATAAAAATGCCCATACCTGTCCATGGTTTTATTTTCTTATGACTGTTGCCTCCCTGATGACCCTTCGAAAACTGTACAGAAAATGCTTCTCCTTTGTCACCTTCTTCGTTGTGAGAACCATAAAATACTGGCAAATAGCCGGACATGTATACACTACTCTGTTGCTAGGCAGAGTCAACCCGGGTCGTCCCTTAACCCTAAGTGATATGGCTTGCTCTCCTACGCCGCCACATCTTTAATCACCAATTTGGGCCTAAATTAATTATGAACTAACATATACCTAAGCCAATGATGAAATAAGTACAGCAATCGAAAATTTTAACAGCCTTGTATTAGATACCACAGGCTTATGTATCCTCAACGAAAGATACATGGGGATATCTCAATTCCTTAGTAGAGAATAAGAAAAGCAGTCAATGAAAGGATAAATATGACCATAAAATATTCTATAAATTCGTAAAATCACCTGCTAATTGAATACAAAAAAAAACGAGAGTCATAGCTCGAAGGGTAATGCCTTATAGTAAATGGCGATCCTGGGCAGATGACGTAAAATCTTTAAACAATTATTCATCATCTACAAGTATTTTACAAAAAAAATTCGAAGAGTCCATTAAAAGAAAACAAGAGACGGTTTTACCACCGTTTTGAATGAAATAACATCAGAACTGGCAAAACGCTTATATTAAATTTATAGCTGTACAAATTTTTGCCACGCAGTACTAATTCATAAGATAGATATTTATCATCCACTCAACCAAATATTTTTGATAAAAGGATTAAAAAATTCCTTTAAAAGCAAAAAACAAATACCCTCGTTCCCAATATGTGATATGATAGACCATCAGGTCATCTTTTATAAAATGTGAAAATAGTTACCCTCTTCAAGGTTACATAAACCTTCTTTTAAAAATATTAACGATTTTTAATACCTGTGTATAGACAAAAGGAAGCTATACCAGTGCCAATTTTAAACGCAGTGTTACCCATCTAAGCAGATTTTCCACGATTCGATATTCTCTTTTTCAAGGAATTGTAAAAATCCCATGAGTAGAAGTATGGGTTAACTGAAGGGTAAATATATACATTTATATATATATATATATATATATATATATATATATATATATATATATATAACTGGCTCAATATTCAAATTAGAGAAAAATTGTATACTCGTAGAATATACGTTGTAGGACATTAAATAATTGATAAAATTTAATTAACATTTTTTGGTTGTTCGATTTCATGAATCAGTTCATCTTCAGTTTGTTATAATCTGTGATTGTTTCGTACAATTTTTTTTTTTATTATATTAAGGATATGTCTGATTATGTCTGTTTTTTTTCTCTCTGTTTAACAGTTTAGCTGTCTTCATCCAAATATGCTCTGCTTTATCAATTTTGTGTTCATTACCATTGCAGTTCACTGTTCCTATTGAAATTGTATGGTCAATAATTGAATCTAAAATCAGTGAAAGTAATCGTGGTATAGGTTACTACATAATGAAGCTTTCCTTGATCGTTGGAACAGGTAACATTTGTCATTTAATTCACATATCATATTGTCTATGAAAGCTATATTTGTGTTTTCTTTCATTTCAATACAATACAATTTTTTTCACCTAGAAATATAATTCAAGAAATAGGTTTCCTGACCTCCTGTGGTTCCGTAGGTTCCTACTAGAGTTCATAAGATTCAAAATGATGTGGCAAATATTTTTCAAACAGAGAAAAACCTTTTAGGATATCATAATTTGTATGTTGCTGGATGTGGGAGTGCAGATCTGGGAAACAGGTCTCAATAACACGAAGTCACAGGTGATCTCAGCTGTCAAGGTTGTTTTGGAAGGTTTAGACAACAATTTTTTTTTGACCGGGTTACAGATGTTGGAAAAGCGGTGGGATAAGTGCGTTGCTGTTGAGGGGGACTATATTGAAAAATAAAAATATGTAAGTTGAAAATATATTTGTATATATATATCAGGCTTAGAACTTTCTGTACACCCCTCGTATAGCCTGTTTCTCTCATGATGCAATAAGCATTTTCAATAGTTTTTCAGTCTGGATATCTTTGTCGATTAGGGAAAAGATTGCGATATTCTTTTTGTGCTCGAAGGCCATTAGGTACCTCTGGCAGCCCCTTACGCGAAAATCATATCAACGTATTCCTCAGCTGTGCAATCTGGCATTGTACTTCTTGAACTCGACTCGAACTTATTAGACTGAAGATTTGCTCGATACTGACAATTATTACTATTTAAAACAGAAAGTAGGCAGACGGAGGAAAAGGGAGATAAGGTAAGCCGTAATCGGAACATAATCCATAATAAGAACAAGAACTTTGCTCATCTCAGCCACTCTTTATGTTTGGATAGACAATCAATCTAGTAATGGAAGGGGACTGTTTATCTCAATCAAATGCTGCATTTGCTAAGACTTGAACATGTATGTAATTTGTTTAACTAGGGTCGGAATTTAGATATCTACAATTTCAGGAGTTTTATCCACTTGAACGGGTCAATCTACAGAAAGAAATATTAATAATTAAAATTAATACAATTAAAGAAATACTTATTAGCAACACTCACTCACGGACACACCCACAAACACACTCCCATACACAAGTATTCACATGTGTGTATACATGTCCATAATAATATCATGAATGTTTCGTGACTGAATTTGACATTTTGTAGCTTTTACTCGTGTTACATTTTAATTAACGTGCTTAAGTTAATTCTGGCTTTATTATTGACTTTGTTTTAATATATGATTTATGCGGAAACTCTCTTGTAAATTCTGGAGTAATAGTGGTGAGATGCTATCTTTTAAAATCTTAAATATTGCATTAAATGATATTTGTTAAGGTTTTTTGCACACTGACTTTTATTTTCAACAATCTACTAAAATATATATATGTGTGTGTGTGTGTGTGTGTGTGTGTGTGTGTGGGTGCTGGCGCGAATAGCGATTTAATTAGCGAATATTAATTTAATTTATAGAGCAAGCTACAATTCATATTAAACATTGAAATATAATAATAAAATATATTGTTACGTTTTATTACAAAACCAGTAATAAACGTTGTTAATAAGAGTTCTTTTGGATTGCAAAATTAAACACACACAAGTTTCACAGTTTTTCACTGCACGATTTATTTCACAATGCACAATTCTCTTGGTTAATTATTACTACTCACAATATTTAATTTTCGCAACAATATCTATGAAGCAATATTTCTGATAAAGATGTAAAATTAATTTAATTTGAATTACGTTTCAGTTGCGATGGCGCTTGCAATACCTAACCTGAGTGCAGTAATGTGCTTGGTTAGTGTTATATGTCAATCACTGCTAGGCCTTTTCGTTCCTGCGGTCATTGATACTATCACTATGTATGAAGAAGGTTATGGCCTGTTTAAATGGAAGCTTTGGAAGAACACCATTATTGCCATCATTTCTATCGTCTGTCTTTTAACAGGCATCTATTTGAGCCTGCAAGACATTTTTGTTTTTGCAACTTCTTTAGAAGCAAATGAGTAAGTGATGCAAGACCAAGTGTATAATGTCAGATGTATTATTGTTGCTGTAGTGCTGCATTTATAAAAATACTGACTTTATATTATTATTGTGTTAATTTTATATTTTAATTGCTACTGTTAAAGTTAAGTTATGGATTGAGTATGTATGGTAGGAAGTTGCTTAATACTGAGATTGATAATTTTTTAGAATGAATTCTGTTATTGTAGTTATTTACTGTAGTCTGCATAATAGGTGTTTGTCGCTACCATGGATCCAGTTTTAGAAAACTTTTATTTAATTTAATATTATTGTTATTTCTTCTTTTTTTTTAAAATAAATATCATATTTTTGTATTATATTGAGTTCAAAATACAGTCCGCGAAAGAATTGTAATATACAATTTTTACTGATCAAATTTTAGCAATAAGTGACTAACAAAATGGTCCCATCGGGCCAGGATGGACTTGGATTGGCACCGAATGGTAATGAAATGTGGCTTAGAAGTAGAAATGTCCCACTTCAAGATTCGAGGCCGAGAGTCGAAGTTAGACATCAGAGGGCTGCAGCAGATGTGATCAGTCGTGAAGTGAACTCAAGCCATGACTTATGTGAATCACAGCTGAAAGGTGGGAAACTGAACTTCAGCGATGGCAGGAAATTGAAAGATGGGAAGCTGAAATTCAGCGATAGCAGGAATCTGAAAGGCGGAAAGCTGAACTTCAGCGACTAGAGAAGGAGATTCGGGAGCCGTATGAGATGGAGTGGGTGCGGATGGAGTTTGAATTGTCGGGCGATTGTATCGGAGGCCAGGAAACTCACCGAACTAATATTAACCCTTTGAGGGCCGGGTCATAGCACAGCAGGACGGCTGCGTGGGTTGCAAAGAAACCCACAAATCAGCCACGAGAAACAGATGTTTCCGCTTTACCTTAACATTTAAGGCTTAGTAGTGATAGGCGGGATCAGAATGCGCTCTCACATATTATCCAAGAGTCGCCGGTAGTTCACCCACAGACTCATGAGGGGCGTTCATCAACAGTGTTTATGCCAAATATAGTAGATATCCGTGGTAACGATTGTCTACCGAAAAAAACAGAAGTCTGCTGTCGACAAGGTTAGAAAATTCCCAAGCAATTTTAGGCCTGTCCATAAAAGTAAATAACCTAGTGGTTGCTATGGAGTCTCTAGAGCACTGCGGATACCTATCTTACCCCCAGCTGGTGGATGAAATTGTAGGAAAATTACGTTCGGTACTGAAGCTCCAGTGGGTGGAATTTGCAGCTTTAAGTAAAGGAGGAAAAGTTAATTTGAGCGGTTTTAAACGCTGGTTGGTTGTTAAGGCTCTAGGGGCAGCTCATATTATCTAACTGAGATATCTAACTGGAGTAAAAATAGCTTTTAGACCTGATGGCCATCAGCAGAATTTCATTGCTGAGGCGGAAATCCTTCAGGTATGTCAAGTAGATCTCAATTCTGCCTCGATTGCAAGGGAAACCACATGATCAGGGCGTGTCCAACTTTCAAAGATCTTGAGCCGGAAATGGGTCCTAAATGCAAAATTGTGCGCTATATGCCAAAGCAGGCACATGACCGACATGTGTAAATTCTTCAAGCGATGTGGTGTCGGTATGCAGAGGGGATCACCATATGCTCCTTCGTCCTGAAGCAGAGGAGAATCGGAACACTAAGTTTAGTGTGGTAATTCACACTAAAAGCCTCGATGCGTAACCCAGTGTTTTACTGAAAATCCTTACAGTTCGCTTGAAGGGACCAAATGATGATCAAGTAATCTCTGCTGAGCTTGACGATGGGACTAACTGTACTCTTTTAGATCAGGACGTAGCAATTTATCTTGGGCTTAAAGGAAATAAATCACCTCTCTGTAACCAATGGATAAAATACGTAAAAGAGGGAGCTGAATATTCTAAAGTCCTCGATTTATCTATATTAGGCGTTTATCTAGGGTGCAAAGGGTGGCAGTTATCCAATGTAAGAACCATAAAGGACTTGTCCTTTCCTTCTCAAAACTTTGATGCCGAGGAGCTCGCCAAATTGTGGCATCAGATAATAAGTGTTGGCCTTATGCCAAATTTGGGTCCGCCCAAAATGTTAATAGGGCAGGACAATAAAACCATTTACTCATCGCGGCCAGCGTCGGGGCCACGCGATGGACCATACCTCAGAAGAATATGGACCCCAGAAACGGTGGTAATTTGTACAATGCCTCACGGACCGTTTTTGGAAGCGAAGGTTACAAGAACATCTTCCCAGTCTTGTAAAAGAACCAAGTGGCTTGGATCACCAGAAGGCATCAAGGTTGGTCAACTGGTATATTTGGCTGAACCTAAGATTACTAGAGGAGTGGAAACCTGCAAGAATCGTAACCATGTCTCTTGGACCTGACGGTGTAGTAAGAGTTGTCGATGTACGCACTAGGAAGCAGATCATCAGAAGACCGCTGACAAGCCTTCTTCCTGATCTTCCAGCTGAGAAGTAGCTACCCATCAGTCCCATCACTACGATAGATCCAGTTTTAGAAGCCTTTTATTTAATTAAATATTATTGTTATTTCTTTATAAAAAATATATATATCATATGTTTGTGAATTATATTCAGTTCAAAAAATTCCAAACCAAGGGGCTGCGTAAACTTAGCAGATTTCCCATGTAAACTTATACAATAGAGTAATCTCCATACGAGAAATCTCCATAACCGTTACGGAAACGACCGAACTAGCTCTCGGTGGGATCGGTTAGAAGCGACCATAGCTCGTCCGTTACACTTAATAAAAATGCAAATATCTCGGTTAATATTCAAGATAGAGAATAAATGTATATAACAATAGTTATAGTAAATTTAATTTGCAATAACATTAATTTTATACAATTTTTCGATCCGACGTATAGTAACGGAGATATTTAGAATTTTTGAAATTTCCTTCTCTAACCCCCCCCCCCCCCCCTACTGGTCCGATTTCAGCCGATAACGAACTTGATCTTTCTTTTTACATAAAACGATTAAATACCAAGATTGGTGACGATTAAACAAAAATTGAGATCGCTAGAGCGGTATATATATATATATATATATATATATATATATATGTATATACATATACAGTTTTGAAGGACCTCATTTTCGTCAGTAGATGGAAAACGCGGGTACTGGACCACTTTTCAAAAACATCAAATTCCTTAAAAAAAACGAGCGAAGAAACCTAATATTTTTCAACGCAAATATTTCTAAAAATCTATAATAAAACAATATTTTCCCCCTTCATAAGTTATATAAAATATATGAAAATTTATAAAAATAAGGTTGAAAACATTAAAAAGTAATAAAATTTATTCAATTAATTTAATCATCACAATCACTATCATATTTTTTAGATTTATATTCCTTTTTCTTTATTACATCTTTATTTTCTATAAAATCAATATCATGAATCTTCTTATCATCATCTATTTCTTTCTTCCCTTTATAAACAAGTGATATTTTTTGGGTGTTTAATGTTTGAATATCTTTTTTAGATAATTTATTATTAAATCTATCTGGGAGAAAGACTTGTAATAGATCTTCTTTATCTATTAATATAACAACTATACGTTTTCCATATTTAGTATTAATTTCCTTAAATTCTTTAATAGGATATGGTTTATTTAAATTTAAAGATTTTAACGTAACTAGTGGAATATTTTCACATTTTCCAACACGTTTTATCTTTTTTAAAACATCCATTTATTTAAAAAAAAATTTATTAAGACTTTTTTATTGAAAATAAATTTTCGTTGCATCCCTAAAATTTTAGCTCTCTGACTAAATTTAGATTAGAACATTTAAATTATGATTTCCCTATTGTGGTAAAGATGTTTGTAAAACTTATTTATATAAACATAAACTTCGTCCTATACATAATAAAATATTGAAAAATATCAGTAATTTAGTCAGAGAGTTAAAATTTTAGGGATGCAACGAAAATTTATTTTCAATAAAAAAGTCTTAATAAAATTTTTTTGAAATAAATGGGGTCTCAATTGAGAAGCCAAACTCTTAAACAAGTTCAAAATTATTGTAAATCACAAAATATCGATAAATATTCTAATAAGAAAAAAGATGATCTTATAAAGTATATCCTTGATGAAATAGAGAAAAAGAAATTTATAAATGAATTAAATTTTGATTCTAGTCTGTTTTCTAAATCGAAACCTGTTAAAGATTTTAATTTACAGACTATGAAGCAATTGCGAGAATATTGTAAATCACACAATATTAAAGGTTTTTCAAAATTAACGAAGAAATCTGATCTTATAAATTATATTACTAATGAGGAAGAAAGAAAGAAAAACAGAAAAAGATTAATAGCTATAAAAAAATCGAAAAATCAAACTACTAAAAAATCAATAAATGAATTCAATTTTCATTCTAGTTTGTTTTCTAAAACCAAACCTCCTAGAGAGAAACAGTTAAATGTGAAGAATGTAATAAATCTTATAAAAAATCTTATAAAAAACACCATATTGAATCTTTAGCTCATAAAAATGCATTACTTAAAGATGAAGAAATACAAGAAATTGAAACAGCTTATGATTCCCGATTAAAAACATATTAAATTAACCATAAAAAAGATTTTGTAAATCCAATAGAATTTTTAGAAGATGAAAGAAATAGAGTAATCAATAAAATCTCTGAAATTTCAAAAGATAATGGATTTGAAAGTTAATCTTAAGCTATCCCTTACCTTTGGGAAGAAAGGTGATAAAGGTATTATTGACGAAATTAAACAATTTTCATTCAAAACTCAAAATGAAATCATATTACAATCAACAGATCTAAATAATTTTTATGATAATGTTATCATGAAAATGATGGAAGAAATGGATGATTTTAATACTAAAGGATCAGGATGGTCACTTATAAGTATTGATAATTTAGAACTAAGAATTAATAAATATAATCCTATAAAAGGCTCATCATATATTGATTTACCAGAAAAAATAAAATCAAAGAAAGCAATAATTAATGTAAAAAATAATGATAATAAGTGTTTTATGTGGTCTGTTTTATCAGCAATTCATCCAGCAGATGATCATAGTGATAGAGTTAAAAAATATGAATTTATCAAAATGAATTAAATTTCAATGGAATAAACTTTCCTGTTTCTTTTGCAGATATAAATAAATTTGAAAAACAAAACGATATTTCTATAAATGTTTATGGATATGAGGAAAATGATGTTCATCCTCTAAGAATTACTAAAAACAAATTAGATAAACATATAAATTTATTTTATTTTAAGAACGAAAATAATGAACATTATTGTTGGATAAAAGATCTATCTAGATTAATTGGGTCCCAAGTAACAAATAGGAAAGCTAAAATTTATCCTTGTGAACGATGCTTAACATATTATGATTCAACTGAAAAATTAGAAAAACATGAAATTGATTGTGAAAAGAAAGCTGCTGTAAAAATTGAAATGCCATCTGAAGGAGAATATATCGAATTCAAAAACTATAACAGATCGTTAAGAGTTCCTTTCGTAATATATGCAGATTTTGAATGCTTAACAAGAAAAATGGATGTTTGTCAGCCCGATCCAAAATGTTCTTATACTACGAAATATCAAAAACATGAACCGAGTAGCTTTTGTTATTATGTAAAATATGAAAATAATGATTATAAACCACCAATTGTATATCGAGGTTCAGATTGTGTTGATAAATTTGTTGAAATGATTCGTGAAGAAGTTAAAGATATCCAAAAAATTTATAAAGAAATTATACCTATCAATATGTCAGATGAAGATGAAAAACATTTTCAGAAAACTGATATTTGTCATATATGTGAAGAAGATGTTGATATAGAAGAAAAAGTAAGAGATCATAATCATTTAACTGGAAAATATCGTGGTCCAGCTCATCAATATTGTAATTTGAATTATAAAAATCCTAATTTTGTTCCAGTATTTATTCATAATTTAACTGGTTATGACGCTCATCTATTTGTTAAAGCGATGGGAAAATTTGAAGAAAATATTGATGTAATTCCATATAAATTAAAATGGCTGAATATAAACCTTTTAAAATTTCTATAACAGATGGTCAAAAATCTAAAATTATTAATGCTGTTAAAAAGAAAACTGATGTTACAATCGATACAACAAAAGGTAATAATTCTATTTTGTTAACTCAAAGACAGATTGATAAGATTAACAAACATGCTAAAGATGGGAAAGGAACAAGAATTAAATTAACTTATAAACAATTAAGAGAAAATGAAAAAGATGGTGGTATTTTACCATTAATTTTTGCTGGAATTGGTGCTTTAGCAGCATTAGCTGGTGGTGTGAGTTCAGTTGCGAATTCGGTTATTGATAAAAAATATAAAGATAAATTAATTGAAGAACAAATTAGACATAATAAAGAAATGGAAAAGAAACAGGGAGGAAAAAGTTTAACAAAAAGAAGACTGAAAGTAAAAAAAAAAAAATAATTCCTTTATCTAATTTTGATATTGAAAATTTAGTTAAAAAATTAAAAATAAAACATTTTAGAGGAGTTTTTATGAGAAACGAACTTCCTAAAAATATTAAAAATATAGAATGTGGAATTGTAAACATTGATAATTCTTTTGGAAATGGTACACATTGGGTTGCTTATTATAAAAATGGGAATAAAAAATATTATTTTAATTCTTATGGAAACTTACAACCTTCGAAGGAATTAGTTATATATTTGGGAAAAGATAATTTAATATATAATGAAGATAGACTTCAAGAAATTAATGATCCACCTATCTGTGGACATTTATGTTTATTAGTTCTTAAAATGTTTTCTGATGGGATTTCTTTTAATGAAATTTTAAATATAATAAATAAAGAAAAATGGAATCTTATTCACCAGTTATTTTAAGATTTGATATTTATGGAAATCAAATAGAATATGATTCTAAACAAGAGAGTGTACCATTAGATATTAAGAATGATATTATAAAAGATTTATCAAAAGAAATAAAACCTCAGTTAAATCTACTAGAGACAAAAATAAATAAAAAAATAGATGATGATGATATTGAAAAAAAATTAAATGATATATTAACATAAAAAAATTGATGAGATAATTCTTCCGTTCTTTAGCGTTACAAAAAATTATATTAGTTTTAATAAGAGAAGACTTGTTAGTGTTTCAGAAGGAAAAGATAATAATGATGTCGTTATTATGAAACAAGTAAAAAATATGTTTGATGATTTTAAAACTAAAAATTCTAGAGTTACAAGATCAATTGATGTAGAAGATCTTGTTAAGATCATTAATGAAAAATTAGTAGAATATACAACTATAGGAGATGTAGATGATAGCATTAATATGAAATTAAAGGAATATACAACTAAAATAGAATTAGACGAGAAGATCGAAAAACTTTCTCAAGTTTTAATTAGGGATGTTATTTCAAAAGTTCAATTATCACAAGATAGAGAAAAACAGATTTATGATAAAATAGAAGAATCTAAGAGATTGCTAATAGAAAAAATTAATAAAGATGTTGGACCAATAAAGAAAAAGTTAATTTCTCAAGAGGAAAAAGATCTTGAAAAATCATCTATTATGGAATCCATCCTAAAGCGAAAAAATAAAATAATAACTTTTTTATCTTAATAAATTTTTTTCTTAATAAATGATGTCAACACAAAATCAGAATAATTGTGATTGGGATGAAATATCTTCGTTTCCAATTTTGAGTACTGAATTTCTAATGGTATTTCAGAATAAATTAAATTGGAAACTTGTTTCACAACATCATCAATTTACATTAGAAGAATTGGGGATGTTTGCAAATAAAGTAGATTGGAAACTTATTTCAACTTATCAGAGGATTGATGAAGAAAAAATTAAGTTTTATTCCTCATTATTAGATTGGAACATTATGTCTTTTTATCAAAATTTTTCTCCAGAAACTTTATTAAAATATAAACATTTAATTAACTGGGTAATAATTTTCGAAAGAGATGATATTTCGAATGAATTTAAAGAAGATAATTATGAAGAATTTTCAAAATATTATAAAAATAGATTTAATGTTGAAAGTGTACCATCTTTATCAAATTATATTTTTTAAAATTGAATTTGTTTTAAATTTAATTTTATTATTTTTTTATCTTATTAAATGAACTATTATAAATATTATAGCGATATTGAAAAACATCAATTCAAACATTTCTTACCTTCCAATAATACAGAAATCAATTTTAATAAAGAGAATCAAAGAATTGAATTTTTAATCGATGTTGGAGATAATTTTGTTAAATCTAATTTTCAATATTTCATTTCTGGCGAATTTAATGCAAAAGATGGTGAAAAATATGGTGTGAATTCAGGAACGAAATTGACAGATAACTTTGTACCATTTTTATTTCGCAGTATTGAAGTAAAAAAACATAATAAATTAATTGATAGAATCGAAAATCCTGGAATTATTAGTACTATCAGAAATACAATTACTTTATCAAAAGATGAGGCAATAGCAAAAGAAAATAGTGGTGTCATATCAAATGTAAAATATGGTAAATTCTTTGTTACTGGAAATTTATCGGATTTAGGAATTGATTTCTTTGGAGACATTAAAATTCCAATCTATAAAAGTGGTTTTCAAATAACTTTTATCAGAAGTTGGGATCATGATGCTTGTTTGCGAGAACAATGTAGAGTTGCGATGTAGAGTTGCTACATCTCTTGCACCAGAAGGAAAAATAACTATTAATGATTTTTTTATTAGAGTTCCAATTTTGGAATTTCAAACACCATCGAAACTTTCATTGATTAATGAAATGGTTACACTAGGTTCTCAAAAATTTGGGAATGTATTGAAAAATCAAATATTTCTGGATTAACACATTTTAGTTATGATATTACAAATATTTATAGAAATATTGATAAACCCAAATTTATTATTGTTGCTTTTCAAATTGATAGAAACCATCAAACAAAAGATACATCTAAATTTGATGATGTTAATGTAAGAAATATTCGAGTTAAAATTAATGAATCTTATTATCCAGAAGAAATGTTGAATCTAGAAATTAGCGAAGGAAATTATGCATTACTTTACGAAATGTATAAAGATTATAAAAAGACATATTGTTTAAATACAAATATGTTATATAAACCAAAGGAATTTATAAATAATCGTCCGATTTTTGTGTTAGATGTAAGAAAAGGACCTTTAAATACATCACAAAGTAAAAATAATATTCTTATTAATTTTGATTTTCATAATGCAACACCTGCTAATACAAATGCTTATGTTGTTGTTGTATCAGAAAAGAATTTGCAATATGATTTTGTAAATAATAATATTATAGAAATGTAAAGATTGTTCGTATAATGATTTAAAAAGATTTTATTCTATATTCTTAATACGCCATTTTGAACAAGGTCATCTTATTATCTAAAGTGGGAGTGGCTACTTGACAATAGTCTTGTTATCTGAAGGCGTGTTTATATACCTTCTAGTGAGTGCTGGCCTCTGTCTGATAATTCTAGAACTAATAGTTATACAGGAGAATCTTTCTATTTACACGTTTTCTAATGAATTTGTTATAATAATGGAATTAAACACCGAAACATATATTTCTTAATGATGTATTATAATAGAATAATCATTCAAATAAGAATTCTATTACGTAATAATAAAATAAAAAATGAAAAGATTTGTAAGTTCTTGCTCATATTGTTCAATGCAATGTTTCATTATATATAGATTCAACTCGCAATTTCAGTTGTGGAAAAGTCAGAGATCTGAGTGAATCTTATCTCATTAGCAAGTGCGCATAGCTAATGATCAAGATAAGTTTCATGAAGTGATCTCATAAGCCGGTTATTTTCCTCAAAAATACCCCAAGCTCACCTTACTTTGCGTAATAAATGCCTGAATTAAACGACCTATGGCTATAAACGCCTGGTTTGTCCGTGTATGGCTAAAAGCAACTCTGAAAAATACAGAGTTGAACACTCCCAGAAAAACGGGAGTAAGCAAAGTAAGGTTGATGCAAAGAGAAGAGTGGGAGATTGGGTATTTTTTCTCCTAAATTTTTTAATTATTAATAATATTTTTTCGATTATTTTTTTATTTTTGGAGTTAATGTTTTCAACCTTATTTTTATAAATTTTCATACATTTTTATTAACTTATGGAGGGGGAAAAATATTGTTTTATTATAGATTTTTAGAAATATTTGCGTTGAAAAATATTAGGTTTCTTCGCTCGTTTTTTTTAAGGAATTTGATGTTTTTTGTTAAGTGGTCGAGAACCCCCTTTTCTATCTTATAACTTAAGGAGGGGAAAAAATATTGTTTTTATTGATTTTCAGAAATATTTACGTTGAAAAAAATATTAGGTTTCTTCGCTCGTTTTTTTAAAGGAATTTGATGTTTTTGAAAAGTGGTCCAGTACCCGCGTTTTCCATCTACTTTCGTCATCTCCTAGGTAGGATCGATGGAAATTTGAAGAAAAATTTCGAAAATCACGTGATGAGTACGACCTCAATAGCTGTTTTCCAATAAAGGAAATCTGCTAATACAGTCCGCTAGGGAATTGCAATATAAACGTTTTACTGATAAAATTTTAGCAATAAGTGACTAACAATAGGTACTTTATTTTTATGAGGCCTTCAACTTACAAAATGTGGTTACGATGACATACATTCAAGTTTCTAGATTTATTTAAAGGACAGAAAAGTCTGAACCGAACTCAACGAAACTCCCTACGTAATTTAGTATTAAAACCTCCCTGTTATAATCTTATTAAAATGTCTAGTTATGGCCAGGAGTGGGGGTTATAAGGGAAGTCTGAAATGATAAATTGTGACAATTCGTTTCCTATTAGTTTCTCGGTAAACATGCACATAACAAAAGTTGTTTATTATATTATTTAGAGTAACTTTTGTTGCATTCACTTTATTTTTAAAATGTACGCTAAAACTATAGAGGGAATCATTAATTTTATTAGTCCTTATTTAAGTGTTTTTAATAAATGCATATTATGACAAATGATGTTATGTTTTAGTCTTATATGATACGTAGTTCTGAGTATGATTCGGATTAGTTAGGTTATAAATCTCCGTCTCCCCTCCTCATTTATTTATTTTCCTAGAAAATTACTTTGTTATGTATTTCCAATAGAAATGTAAACTATAAGAGCATTTTTATTATTTAATTTATATAATGTATTATTTAAACAACAAAAAAATATTCAAGTAATGCTGAATTCGCACTAGGAGTGTTGTCTTCTGCTTATGACAGTTATAACCTACACCTTGTAAAAACAAATAGGCACTGATAACAGCTGATTTGAACAGGTCCTATTTCCACTTGAGTACAAAGGTCTAACTGGGGATTAAACATGATACTAACCATAAAAAATACAAAAATACAATGGCATTTTACACTATAATACGAAAATAATGTTAATAAAATAACCACAGATAATGTCAAATATATATATGTATATAGTCATACAATTAAGCCCCAAATAGATTTAAAGCCACAAAATTTATCCAGTCGGCTAGGACCAAAAAAATAGATGTCATGCATTTTGTGGGTTGTATTACGAAATTAACACTGGTTCAGATAAATAGGCTAATTCTTCTAACTGTTAGGTATATAGGAAAATAAGAGTACTCACTTGTTTCTTTGTTATCTGTTGGCTGTGAACAGTTGACTCGAACCCTGGTCTAAAGGTGATTCTCGTCCAGCTGGACTAGAACAATACTTGGCCTCTAAAGGTCGAGGATTCGCCACCATCTACAGTTGGTCTAACATTCTCAAACCCAGTAGCACGAAGGCCATCTAATCTATCTGGATACAGGAGCTTGTATGAGTATGTTAGGTTACTACTCTGCAGGGGCATCACCTAAATGAATTGTGATTTTATTTTTTATTATTTACCATGGAACCGAATATTGTCAACATGGGCTATTTTATTTATACTTTTCCTCCACTTATAAGTGTGGAGGTATACCTGGAAGTCAAAACTTATGTTCGTCAATATCTTTATTAATATCGATATTATTGATAAAGTTTGAAGAATGAGTTGTGTTTAGAGTTATTCGAACTTTTGGTAGTTAAATCGTATTTAAAGCTTCCGCTAATCCAATACTTAAATTTTGATGGTAAACTAATATAATAATTCATTACCAAAATATATTGGATAATTTTTGAAAACTTAACTGCCACTTATTTCAATTATTTATCAACCATTATTACATATTTATTAAATAAACATGCAATAATTCATTTATGGATAATAGTTAACATAGTTGATTTTAGAAAACGATTAACCTTCAGAAAAACTTGGTTCGATTCTGACTCGGATGTTGTAATGCAGATGATTAATAACCTGCTGTTAAGTTGCTTGGGGAAAAATTTGTAAAAGATTTGTTTGATTCGCGAACTCAGTCGATGTTGATGACTATATGACTTGCTAGTAGATTTAGAGCAGGCATCTATTTTGGGGAGGAGGCTCCTTTTCCAAAATGGACTTATACCTCAGACCCCCATAGCAAAATTACATTAAAAATCCTATCTTTAGTTTTTTTTTTTCCAATCGATACAAAATAGTAATCAATTTAAAAACTTCGCAGTTGGTTAAGTGAGTGAACTTGACATAATGTCTTAATTATTGACGTGACTACCAGAAGTGGTCGATCTTTTTACACTAATAGTGTATTACTCCTGAAGAGGTATCATAGAAGACGCGAAACATGCAGAGGAACTTAAATCAGTGGAGAGAGTTTACATTTTTTTTTTATCTATTGGCTTTCGGCCATTTATGCTTCAAAGATAACACAGGTCTACAGGAGTCAATGTAGTTACACCAAATTTTTGAGAGCTGATTTTAAGTATATTTGGGCTGCTGAATCAATATATAGTTTTAGTTTTCCCCTACCAGGTCTAGTTTTCAATATAATTAAATTGATATGTTGGTGCTTACGTAATGAAGGATAAATATACTTATATGGATATATTATATTGAAATAAAAACACAGAACTATTAAAGATATATAATTACAAAAACTATTTGACTAAATCAAATCAAAATAAAACCTTATAGTACAGTTAATCATATATACAATTATTTTTGAGAAAACAAAACACACTGAATATCAAAATAACACATTGTTTTACTCAACGCGACTCCAGCAGTAATCTGCCATCATATGGGTATCCCATTTTCCTTGGTAGCAAAACTCCATTGTTTCGATAGCTTGATGAAATATTTCACTTTGTTCTTCACTCGCTTTTTTTTCTTATCCCATTCATTGTCCCTACACGAACAAGATCTTTTGTAAGTACTCTCATCTGCGGTCCATCAAAGATTCCAGCTTTTAGCTCTTACGTACTTATATGGGACAGTTTTCTTCCTATATAGGCAAAGCGTGGTCCATTAGTATCAAGGACCTTAACAAATTGCTTCATTACACTTAGCTTGATATGCAGTGGTGGTAAGATAATTTTCTCTCGTTCAACTATAGACTCGGAAATAATGTTTTTTTTTTTTTTTTTTTTTTTTTTTTTTTTTTTTTTTCAACTAACAAGCTTGTTCTGGGTAGATAAGAGTGTATTTGTAACCATGCTGGATCGTCTCCAGTTGTAGAAGTTCAATTCAGTTCATTACTTAGCACCTCTGAATCCCATTCTTTCATATCAGTATCAATAGCAGAGTAGTGGCTATAATTGTGGCCTACAGAATGAAGCTGAATCATGTTTTTCTAACTGTGCTTCCATCTTTTCTTTTAAAAATTTAGTTGTTTGGATGTTTCATTTCTCTATTTTTTAATATGATCAAATTCCCTGATAGCTTTCGCAAGTTCAGAATCGCTAACCTCTCTCTCTGCAATTTGTCACACAGAGTTTTGATGCTTCCTCTTTCTAAACTATCTTATCTCGCTAACTAAAAGTCCAATCTCTTGTTCTCTTACAAGCTTCAGCTTCCTGCAAGATTCTTGTAGGGTGTTTTCAGCATGTTTCTGAAGACGATCAATTCCTTGATTAGCCTTACCTAAGTTGTCCATTTGCTCATTCTGAATTTTCCTCTAAAGAGCTAGATTGGACTTCCCTTAGATCATTAATGTCCGAGTCTCTCTAGACTTGAGGCTGTCCTTTTGAGATTTTTCCTTAGCAGTGAACTCTCCAAACTTTTCACGCTAATCACTACACTCTTTGTGAGCCTTGTCTCTGTCATGAAGAGCTGATCCTATCTCCCTTTTCAAAGTTTCTACCCCAAAAGATAATACTTTTTTCCTCTTCCACCAATTCTTTGTTCTCAGGTTCAATAGCTTTGTTCTTGTTCATAGCATGAGAAAGGTCGTCAGTGACTTTTTCGTCTGTTAGTCTACAGTTGTCGGATAGCTGTTGCACACTGTTGTTTCAAGCAATCATTAACTGTTGTTTGTAGCAATGTGATCATTATATCAATTTTTTAGACTTTCATATTCTTCTTTTATGGTTTCATATTTAGATTTAGTTGTGAGGTAAAGCTGATTCATAGCATGATTTCCATTTTCACTATCCTTACTAGATCTAATATCAGAAACTAGTCCTACATATTTTGCTCACGTTGTTGTAGATTCCTGTGCAGCAGATTCTAACTGAGCCATAGCATCGTTGTGCTTTCCTCGGCAGTATTCAAGCTCTTTCATTCTTTGTTCAAATGTGCTTCTAATGTTTGATCTTGTCTGTCGTCTTTATGGACATTCTCCAGCAATATAACCTTGTAATTCGCAAATATTCAGTTTATCTTGTCCTTTATAGCCGCAAGCTGAACATACATCCATCTTATCTTTGTTTTGTTAACTTGACATGTAATTAGGTACAGGTCACCTAGTTTTCTGTTTTAAAGCATGTGTTCGTATTTCTTGTTGGCTGTCAGATTGAATTGGGAGCTCATAATCATGAGTGGACGCTACATTTTAAGAGTTTTTACGCCATCTTCTAACAACCTTACCATAGTTTTGCCTTTTCCTAAGCCTATGATCAAGCGCTTACGAAGTACCACCTTTAGTTCAGCCCCGAAGTCATAATCAGCCGCTAAACCAGTAATTCGGGCTAGCCAGTCATTAGCTCTTTCATTCATTTCTTTAAAACTTGTAAAGTTTATATCTGTTAGCAAACTTGGATTTCCATCAAATGTTGATCAAGACAATCAATAATACCTTCTAAAGGTGTATCACGAAGTGAGACTGGTATTAACAAATTCTTCACTAGCCAAAAAGTCTCTTCTTTGAATGAATTTAATAGGATATCCTTTTTATGCTCCTTGTCTACAATATTATTACTCAAAAAATACTGGTGCAAATGCATTATAAAAATAGCCAAATCAGTTTTTACTGAAAATTCTCTTACATGAACAATACAATTTTGGTTACTCTCATTTTTCCTTTCTACTACCCCAGGTCTACCATTTGGAGGATTCTATTTCTTCTGCCCTCCCATTATCTTTTAATCCTCGTCACCAATGTATTATATTCAAATGCCCCATGTTATTTTCATAGTAATACAACAACCAATTCTTTTGTTTTTCACATGTGGCTTTTCATCATATGTTAAATACAATGTCTTGATATACCACAGAACCATAAGAAAACTTATCTGAAACATTTTCTATAATATTGGGAATGGTGATCATGTAAACATCCCTAAAATACGGTATCTTGTCAGCATATCTCAGGAAATTTGTTTCTTAATGGTCGTGAAGGTAGTCTATTAAGCCGTAACTCCTTACGATGCTAACCTTATACTTTTAACAGATTTCTCTTCAGGGAAATCAGCTGAGGTGAACCAATTTTGAATTTCGAAAAAAAATCTTCAGATGTTCATCAATCCTACCAAGGAGATGACGAAAACAAGTTCCATACAAAATTATATATATATTTGTCTCTTACCACTTTAGCGGTTGCAAGTTTTGTCTAATCATTACAAAACTATACATGTAAGCACGTTATGTAAAACTAAAGATCAGCTTCGTTAAAGACTAAAATCAAACCGGGAGGAGGGAAAGGGGTGTTTAGAGGAGGGAAATTTCGAAAATTCTCTGTTATTATACTTTGGATCGAATAATTGTATAGAACCCATCTTATTTCAAATTTAATTGGCTATCGATGTTGTAATATATGTTTCTTCTCTATCTTGATTATTTATTTGCATTTTTTATTTTCAGGCTTCTGTAAACCCCTAATCCTACTTTTGTCATATGAACAATAACCTGTTATATCATGAACCAGTTTATTGAAAGCTTAAATACCAAATATTGTTTTCCTTGAATTTTACTCTGTGTAGTACATGCAAATACATTGTGTGGCGACGAAACCATTTATGATTTTACATTTTTAACTAAAAAATGTTTATTGTTCTACACCATACTCGATATTTAACCGTTTCATTCAACACTAAACATCATATTCGTTAATGTCTGAAATCGAGACAGGAAGAGGGGAGGGGTTCTAAAATTCAAAATATTTCCATTATTATGAGTCGGATCAAAATATGTTAAAGAACCAATCTTGTTAAACTATTGATGCTTTACAATTGTTCTATACATTGTTCAGAAACTCAAATATTTTGCCAACTATAGTTACTTTCTTTTTTTCCACCTTTTGTAAACCCCACTACGACTCACCTAATTTTAGAAAGAACAGATATATTGGGATTTATATTATAGCTTTTTAAATATCGTTTCACCTTTCACAGAGCTACTGCAGATGCCATTTTAATAGAAGAAACATCCAGTATATGTGAAGCTTTAGTTAGACCATTAAACTTTAGTTAACGTACGTTTCATGTTTTGTGCAACACTTTTCATAGAAGTGGAATATATACGAAGCTATATACCGTTGAAGAAGTGAGGGACATGCTAATGAATTGCGATTTCGAAAATGATGGTGGATCCAGTTCAGACGATTTTGATGAACTCAGTATTGACCGTGCTGAAACTACACAAATTCCAGATTTAGATCGCCCCGGCACTTCAGGAACTACCACAGTTATGGATATATTTTATTCATTGATTATTTTTCATTTCTTTGTGTTTACACTACGATATAATATGTAATAACATCTGTTTACATAAAAAAATATGCATTTTTGACGGGCAGACTAAAACTTTCATTGAAAAAATTAACATACAACATCTTCAATACGTAACTAATATCTTCAACAACAGCTACAATATATAACTAATATCCTTGAATGCGATCAAATCCTGAATATTTTCCAAAATTAGGGAAACAACCAACAAATAGGCGAGGGGGCAACCGGGAGGAGGACCGGAAATCCCGCGCACAGAGGGGTGGCTGAACTTGGAACGGCCAGCGCCCCTCGTCATTCACCCTCCGCTACCTGTGGCGCAATTAAAGGGTTAATAAATTTAATAATATCTCAGTTAATATTCAAGATAAAGAATAAATGCATATACGAATACTTATAGTAAATTTAATTTTCAATAAGATTGGTTATATACATGTTTTCAATCTGACGTGTATTAAATGAGATATTTCAAAAAACCTCCCCTCTAAATCCCCCTTCCTCTTTTCCGATTCCAGCCATTAACGAACTTGATCTTTCTTTTTACATAAAACGATTAAATATGAAGTTTGGTAACGGTCAAACAAAAATGGTTTATTAGTTGTTGCAGTTACTACTTGTTTGATGTTACACTCATTCTTTTTTAGTTTTTTCGCTAGCAGTTAGACAATGTACACAATCTTGTCTATTCTCAATATATATATATATATATATATATATATATATATATATATATATATATATATATAACTGCATTAGTCTTAAAACGTCCATTAAGAAAAATGTGCTTCATGACTAAGGCATAATTCTCGCTATACAGGTACGATATTTTTTGCCAATTCTATAGTTTGTAAAGAAAGACAAATTGTATAAATAAATATTTTAACAATTCAACTCTTCTTCTGGTACTCCTTCTTCTAAAGTTTCTAAGTGCTTCTATATTAGTCTTTTTTAGTTATATTAGTCTTTTTTCTATATTAGTCTTTTAAGTCTATTAGTTTCTTAAGTCTGTGTAGCATGTAAAGGCACACCATCTGTTCTCTCTAACTTCAAAGCAGAAACATGAAATTAGAACATAAGACTATTGGTTATTAGGGAAAAGGGGTGGTTAGGAGTGACCAGAAAGTGATTTTTCGAAAACATAAAACTAGGAGTGGATTTGTTTGGGTAACAAGAATAGTTGGTTCCACAAGAACCCGGTGTTTGCATCCACCTCCCCCAATCCCAAAAGAAGATATAGTCCTTAAATGTTGAACCATGTAAATATGTTAGATGTGATCAATATAGATTACATTTTTTAGAGTTCAATATTTACTTGAGTGATACTCAACAGTATATTAAAATTCATCTAAATATAAATACTCAAGAGCTACGGGAAACAGATTTCCCACGAGTTGGACACAAAAAAACACCTCACAGAAAAACAATACCCTGGAATTTTGCACCTACAGGAAACCAACTACCATAGATAATTCAATATACATAACATCTAGCCATCCTACACAATACCAACTAGCTGCATTTTGCCTCGTGGTGCCCAATTGATAACACGACTGCTCCCAAAAGATAACTGTCAAAAAGAACTTAAAACAGTATACAACATATCACGCAATAACTGATACAAAAAATACACTATAGTTGTTAAGAAATAGCGGTTCTGGCCACGGGTCACGGAGTAAGGTCACATTGAAGGTCGAGGATGAATGAAGCCGTATCACTTCTGGTGAGCAATCAATTCTACTAACTACTACGAGGTACGTCACTCCAGATAGAGACCTCTATGGAACCAGCTCATGCTCAAGGAAAATGAAGCCGTACGAGGGGGATGGATCACTTCCGGTGAGCAATCCATTCAACTACTACGAGGTACGTCACTTCTGATAGAGACATCTATGAAACCAGCTCACCCCAACCTGCGCCGTCCCAGCTCACCATCAACCTGTGCCGTCCTACCTCACGGTCAACCCGTGACGTTATTGTGACCTGAATGTTCCGTCTGACGTGCAACCCCCCCCCCCCTCCCTCACCTACTAGAGCGCTCTAATCCCCACCCCATCGGTTTGTTGTGTGTCCTTTACTATAGCGATGTATCACTAACGAGGCTTGTTGTTGTGACGAGTATACAGGGAGTCTTGTTATCGTGATAGTGCTGTCTATGAAATGACTAACACCCTCCGACCCCCCCCCCGGCGCGCGCGCACCCCAAGAGCTTATGCTCTAATCCTCCACCCCATCGGTTTATTTTGCGTCCTTGACTAAAGCCCACCAATTCGATGAATCGCCTTAGGCTTGTTGTTTCCTGTAGTATGGCATTGCCTGCTTATCACGTTACGCATGCGTCATTAGGTGATAAGCATGTAGCAACAGGATTTGACATGTTTGTGCCTGCACTCTTCTGGCTTTTGCTTCCCCCCCCCCCCTCCAAGTGAGTCCTCATCTCCCAGCATAAGTATATAGAACGAGGTTGAAAGAGCTACTATACTCTACAGGAAATAAATCTTATACTGAGTTTGAGTAATATCCTTTTACATACAACTTTCACCAATGAGGAAAGTGATAGCTTTCCTAGTAGATATCTATTGTCAGACCTCTGTACTATAATAGATTAGCATATAAAGCAGCTATATATATATATATATATATATATATATATATATATATATATATATATATATAAAATTGTAACCTCTGTCTGTATATTGATTTTTTTCACGAAATTTCACGATAACTTTTCGTTTCACATGTCACTGACACCATAATTACATTTTGTTTCTTTGGTGTCTGTTTGTTTATTTGTTTGTTACCTTTTCACGCATAAACGGCAGACCTGAATTTTATGAAACGTGGTATGTATATTACTGCTAACTCAACATAAACTTTAGGTTATATTAATATTCTCTGAGAGAAACAGGAGTGGGGGTATGTAGTGTAACTTTTCTTATATAACTTTTTTCTAATTATAAAGAAGATATACGCTAAAGCGTACAGCGGAAGTGAACTATTTTATTTGGCACGGAAGACTCAACCGAACTAAACGAAACTTGGTATGTTTATTAGCACCAACGCTGTCATTATAATAATCCATACCAACATTTCCAGGGACGAACAGGAGTGGGGGTTGTAAGGGAGGCCTGAAATTAAAAATAGCGATATTTCGTTTTCTTTTGATTTTTTTGCAGATATGCACATGACAAAATTAGTTTATTTTTTTATTTGAAGTAAATTTTGTAATATTCACTTTTGTCTTAAAACACTGTATAAACGAGATATACACTATAAACTAAAGCGGGAGCCAACTATTTTATTGGGCACTAACGATTGAACCGAACTTAACAGAATTCGGTATGTGAATTAGCATTAATTCTCCCAAGATTATAAGCTATATTAAAATTTTTAGGTTCAAACGGGAGTGGGGGTTATAGGCCTGAAATAAAAATTCGCGATATTTCTTTCATCTTCTATTTGTTTTTCGGCAACCATGCACATAACAATAGCTGTTTACTTTTTAAATTAAATTGACTTTTTTTTATAATATTTTTTTGCGAAATGAAGCAAGTAATCTGCATAGAAATATTGATATGCTCAACAATTCATTCCAATATGAACTACCCAGTACCTCACCTGGATAAGTTAATTCAAATCCATTTTAAAATTTTATCCTTAATAATTCAAAACTATGTTATTTTTTAACGCCAGTAACAGTTTGCACCAAATAAAGTATTGTGCCACCCCCCTTCTCTTATCCCAAACATTAATTCATGAGAAACGCCGGTTTTCTCTATGTGTATTTAATACATTATTCAATTAAAACGTGAAAAATATTTGAAACAGTTTTAGAATAGTGAAGATAATGTAATCTGATTTGTTAAGATAATTTAATGTATTACAGGATTAATATCCTAAATCCATTGTATGTTGGCAGCACTGAGGCTAGGGAGGTGTCGAGCCTACTTCCTTTGTCCTATCAGTTATGCCGCTTCCCTGCCGACCTCATATTAGTCTATGTTTACATGTTCATGGATGCTTATAGTAATGTAGTGTTATTCTCATGAATGTGAATTTCTTTAATTATCATAAATAAATAATTTACAAGGAACAGCGCTGGGGAGGTGCACCCAGGTATCTCCGGCATTTATTAACTCTCCTCCCTTAATATATGATATACTCTACTGAAAACCAATATGAATACACAGTTTACAATCGAGACTTATGAAAGAGTAGTTTAATAGCGGCTATAACGTGCCTAAAACAACAGCAACCTTTGGGCATTGTACCGCATGAAAGGAAAGGAACATTTATTCATAGGTGGTTTGGAAGATAGAATACTTTCCACGATTATGAATTATATGGTCCATTACGTTATAAAAAAAACTAAATGTGCAGGAGAATGGAAATATATAAATATTGAGGACAGTGAAGTCTTAAATATCAAATAATATATTAACAAATCCACAGCAAGGACGGGTATAAATTCTAAAGACTGGGTCGGGGAAATATCAAAATATTGTGGAAAGTAAGTGCCTTGCCAAAAAAATACCATTTTCATTCAGCCTCAAATGAATTCCCTGGCGAAGCCGGGTACCTTAGCTAGTATATATATAAAATTATAACCTCTGTCTGTACATTGATTTTTTTCTCAAAATTTCACGATTATTTTTCGTTTCACAGGCAACAGACACCATAACTGCATTTTGTTTCTTTCGTGCATGTTTGTTTGTTTGTTCCTTACCTTTTCACGCATAAACGGCTTAACCGAATTTTATGAAACTTGGTATGTATATTACTACTAACCCAACTTAGACTTTAGGCTATATTAATATTCTCTGAGACGAGTGGGGGTTGTAGGGGATACCTGAAATTAAAAATAGTGATATTTGGTTTCCTATTGGGGTTTCGGCAAATATGCATATAACAACAGTTGTTTATTATGTTATTTAGAGAAACTTTTGTTACATACACTACCGTCGTATACCGAAGTATAAAGGCATTATACGCTAAAATCTGTAGCGGGAGTCAACAATTTTATTTGGCACAAAAGACTCCACCGAACGAAATAAAACTCGGTATGTTCATTAGCACTAACACCTTTATTATAATAAGCCATACTAACGTTTCTAGGGCAGGAGTGGGGGTTGTAAGGGAGGCCTGAAATTAAAAATAGCGGCATTTGGTTTTCTATTGGGTTTTCTGCAAACATCCCACAAGTTGTTTAAAGTAACTTTTGTTATATTAATTTTTGTCGTATAACAAATTATAAACGAGATATACACTAAAAACTAGAAATGGAGCCAAAAATTTGTTGGGTACTAACCATTGAACTGAACTTAATAAAACTCGGAATGTGAATTAGCATTAATCTTCCATGATTATAAGATATATTAAAATTTTTAGGCCCAAACGGGAGTGGGGGTTATGAGGGAGGCCTGAAATGAAAAATTGCAATATTCCGAGAGTTTATTATAAAACTCTTTACCGTTGTCGGTTTGTAACAATTTAGGAGGAGCAATGGGGTTCAATATTTCTCCATTGCTTTACTCACTTCAATTCCTCCTTTAGCTTTTATAGGCTCTGCATATGCGTATTTACTGAACACAACCATAACTATTAAAATATATTGAAAGCCTTTGTTTTGTTTTTTATCATCAACTATAACAATTGAATTTGGTTTAAGTTCATTCATATTTAGGTCTTCTACATTATCATATAAATAATAACCAATTTGAGGTACTTTGCGAAACTCCTTCTACATTAATATATATTTGCCTTGATTCAGAGTCTTTGCACATATGTATACATTTTCATAGCTCAATCCAATTTTGTGTAGTACCTGAGTTAATAGGTCGGGTTTCCCCGATCCTGAAGGTTCAGAGATGATACAGAGCACAGATGGTGGGAATAATCTGGAATATCTCCTGATAACAGCATCCTCGGGCAGCTGTACTCTCCCTATCGCTTCAGGTTGTTGTTGAATCTTCATTATATAATCTTATGCACGATGTTTTGGGAAGGTGTGTACTCAACGATTCTATAGTTTATAATTAATGCGTAAGTAGTTGTATTTCCAGGGAAATTCTCTGATGCTTGGATTTCAATTTTAATGTCAATGCTACCAGTCTTAATGCTCTCGTTTTGTTTACTACAATCAATAACAAAGAGAGGGGCTTTGGTTAAATACTCTTTGAAGCCTAACATCGACTGATCATGTATATTATAGTACGCCGACTTAAATTTAATATATCGATCGTAAAATAGAACATAATTATTTTTAGAGTAATCAACGTTAAACGTCTCATAAGGGTAATAATCAGAATTAAGCCAAACTTTTACACTGGTTACATTACAGTGATCGAATTTGGACATATCTTTATCTATAGCATTCTTTTTATTTGTTTGAAAGCCTATAATGATATATCTAGGTTTCTCGAGGCCTGCACTCGTTTTAACTGTCCAATTGTGAAGTGGGCTCGAAGGTGGAGAAGGGAATTGAAACAACTCCCAACTTCTAAATGGGACAGATATATCGTCTTCATTTTTAAATATCTTATATAGATGTAGTTTTTCCTCATCAGACAGCGTCATATAGGGAACATGTCATGATACTCTTTGAAGAGTAAGTTTAAGCTTTTTATCACAGTCAGATCTATAGCGTTTATGTCTGATTTAGAACAAATAAGAATCAATTTTTGTTGCATTCGAACTATAACTTTATCATAGTCCTCTGCAAATCCCAGCAAAATTTTGAGAGGTATTACACTAGAAAAGGAACCGTCCTAAGTATATAAGTCATTTGTATCGTTCAATGTCCACCCCGCATGCTCTAAGTTCTTAACGGTCGTCGAGCTGAATGACCAATATCCTTTCATTGTAGAAGTAATCCCACAATTTCTGTTCCGATCAATCTCTACCCCTCCAATCTCATACCTGATTTCATAAAAAAGAAACGAGAACGGATAATTGATAAATGATAATTCTGGCGCAGTTCCTGTAGGAGTGGTCAGTTTTCCTTCAATATAGATGATATAACTCTCTGAAGGCAGTGTGCACACATCTTGTTGCCTTATAGCTATTTTTATTTCATCACTTGGTGAGTATGTAAGAGTTGAGTACGGTTGATTAATGTGATATTCAGATCGAATTATTCTATTATCGAACTTGAGGAAATCTATGTTTTTCAATGATAACTTGTGGTGTAGACATTTGTATTTAGATATAGAACAGTGCTGTAACCGGTGAGGGAAATGGCAAGTCAGACCGCTGACAAAAGCACTACTGGAAATGAGGGCATTGTGATCCTAGCCTTCTGAGAGAGAGAGTTAAAAGTTTTGTATGATGCTGGTGCTACAGCTCTGTCTGCTTGCTTTGGCCCCCAGCGGTATGTCTGTTCTAATATAATTAGTGTTAAGTCTTAGTTATGTTGTAAGGTGTGGTATAAGTATGTGTGTGTGTGTGTGTGTGTGTGTGTGTGTGTGTGTGTGTGTGTGTGTGTGTGTGTGTGTGTGTATGTGTGTATGTATAGCGTAGACATATGGTAGTAGATAAGTTAGCTTCAATGTATATATGTTATAAATATATCTACCAACCAGCTGTGTGTGTGCCTTACCGAGTAGCCAACATGACAATTGGTGACAGGTGTGTGGGGTATGAACCACATCGTGTGTGTTAGGCTATGGATGACGCTATAACAGGGAGGCTGGGAGAGGGATGTTAAGAGGCTCAGCTCGAGCGGAGAGGACACAGTACGCGAGGCCTAGCTTCGATTGTGCTATAAGTGCTCAGGCGATTTTCGGCGTTCGGACGACGTTTCATCCAAAATAACGTTTTTTTAAGCATATTTCCCTTGAGGGGAATCAGCTATTGAGGTCGTACATGAACATTTTCTTCAAATGTCCATCGATCCTACCCAGGAGATGACGAAAATGAGGTCCGTTCAAAGTTATATTACCAAACTCGATATTTAAACGTTTTATTCAAAAAGACAGATCAAGTTCGTTAATGGCTGAAATCGGACTATTGGGAGGGGGGTTTAGAGGGGGGATTTTTGAAAATTCAAAATATCTCCGTTATTATGCATCGAATCGAAAAATTGTATAGAATCAATCTTATTGCAAAGTAAATTTACTATAAATATTGGTCTATACATTTATTCTCTATCTTGAATATTAACCGAGATATTTGCATTTTTATTAAATTTGGGCCGATAACGGATGACGAACGGGTTTCCCGCCAAAAGCTAGTTCGGCCCTTTGCCGCAACTGTTCGGCTCTAGTATGGAGATTTCTCTATTGTATAACTTCACGTGGAAAATCTGCTTAGTTTACGCAGCCCCTGCGTGATGGACTTTTTTTGAAAATTATGCCTTATTATTTTTTAATACCAATTAGTAATTAATTAGGTTATTATTAGGAATTGGTACTAGAATGTCGCGTTGTAGTGTGGGTGGAAAGAGAATAATTCGTACAATTCCGTTAGATAGGAATCATGTCCCTAGAAGGAAAATTGGCGGAGGCATTGGCCGCCAACGAAGCTCTTAAGATTAAGGAACAAGAATGTATACCTCAGTTGGCTGAGCTTAGGCAATCCCTAAAGTCACTACAAATGAGAAATGACCTCCAAGCATCCTTGAATGAGCCTAGTGTGGCTCCTCCACAGAAAAGTGATATGTCCTTACATCAGCTAGTAAGGCCGTGGGGGGAGGGGATTGAGGCCTGCCCTGTGGTGGTAGTTTTGAGTAGTTTAGGGAAAGCTGCTAAGGCCGGTGCCTGTATTGAAAATGATACGCTTTTGGTAGCTGAATCAAAACTTGTTGGAGTAGCTACCACCTTTCTGCAAAGCGGTCCAGACATAGATACAGTCCCCGCTCTAAAGGAAGCATTAACTCTCGGTCGGGCGCGTCAAGAATATTCCGCCATCGGGCGCGTGTATCTCACAGATCATCCTCAACCGTTTTTACGGAAATACAGTTTTTTAATATATATTTTGCTCTAAAATGTTCAGCGTGTGATTAGAAACCATAACAGAGGAAGTATTTGTTTGAAAGAAGTAAATAATTTTTAAAATTGATAAGTATTATAATATAAAGAAACGGTGGACGATAATTTTTAAAATATAATTAAAAAACACAAATATCAAAAGGAATTGTTTAAATGCACATGCCTTTATTATACATATTTCATTTCAGTTTGTGAAAAATATAAAAATATATCTTAATATAACTTCAATCAAAAATAAGTAGCACGAAATCACTTTTAGATAAGATTTAATGAAAAACATCAACAAATTTTAAAAATACCAGTTTAATTGTTATTTCTTTTGCAGAGCTGCATTACAATTAGGACAAAGCATGGAACTATGTTGTTAACAAATTTTGTTTTTGCAAATCTCACAAAAGTAATTAGTACACCTACATTTATTTTCAAAAATTTTACTAATCCAACAACCCTTCCTGTAAGCTTTTAGGCCATTCCCCATTTCACAACTCGGTCAATTTCTCAATATATATAAACAAATGTATTTTATGCATTATTACTTTCAACCACAAAACATATCGTATTTTGTTTTTATATATAGAGTCAAATCTATTACCACATGTCAGTTGTGTAGGAGGGTTCCTGCCTAATTGCAGGCAGGTCTCAGACCCTACAGCTACTCTGAAGAACAAAAAAAGAAACTCTGCTTGTTGGCCAAGAAACCATTAGGAAACGAAATATCGAGAGTTTAGAGGCATTCGTGGAGTCACGAATTCTTCTTATAACCCCATTCCTGTTTGCCTCAGAGAATATTAAAATATCCTAAAGTCTTGGATGTGTTTCAAATCCCATCAATATATGGGCCAATACTAGAAGACGTATCCATATGAATATGTGGGAATATAAGGATACGGGGAAAACCATTCAATTTTTGAATGAGGTAAAGACGCATTACCTGACTTTAAAATTATGTATTTATTGGAAGGTTAATTACAGAAAAATGAAAATAAAATTTGTAAAACATAATACAAAAAAAAGCTTTTGACATATAAAACTTATTACAATAAATTAACCAAAATTCAGTGACTCAAATTAAAAATGATAGAAACCAAGAGATTCTATAGTGAATCGTTTTAAATTTATGAAAATCTAAAAAACAATGTGTATGTATAAAAAATGTTTTATTCTTAAATATTAAGTTAATGTAATAAAAAAAAAAACTCAATTTTACGTTATGTTAAATTTCTCATAATTTTCATTGTGGCTTTATGCATATTTAATGGTTATTATATTCGTATTTAATAGTTAAATACGCTTTTGACATATAAATCATATAACAATAAATTACAACAAATTAAATGAGTGAATAAAAACAAAATACATAAATTTAATAAAACCTTGGAGTAACTCAATTTCATATAAATGAGTTGACAGAAAGACTAGAGTCTCTCAAAATATAACAGTAGATAGTGATATTATTTACACTATTTTTAATTTATTTCACCTTAATAAAAAAAAACAGAATTAAATGCTAATAGATAATTTACATAAGGTACTTCCAAATACATTTATCATGTAAAATTAATAAAACAATAACAATTAAACAGTATTTATAATAACATAAATACACCGATGAATGACTAAAAGCGTTACAATTGTTCATATATACACTACTCCCAACAGTTAGTTCACACTTGTAGCTATAAACTGATTTCTTAATAAACCACAGAATTTAGAAGTCCTATTTCCAGTCTTATATTCCAGAAAAATACACAGCGCCTTTAGTGACTCCAATTAAAAATGATAGAAATCAAGATGTTGAGATTTTATAGTGAATAGTTTTAAATTTATGAATATCTAAAATACATTGTTTACGTATAAAAAAAATCCTTTATTGTTAAATATTAAGATAATGTAACAAAAAAAATCATTAATACAAGTAAACAACTTTTTTATGTTTAGTTTTAAATGAATTACAATGATTACTTTAAATGTTTGATAGGCTTGATGATAACGTATTACGTACTAACTAATAGCAATGAAAACAATTCAATTTTATGATATGTAAAGTTTCTCATAATTTTTATTGTGGCCTTATGCATATTTAATATTTAATGGTTATTTTATTTAATTGTTTATTTTACGATTCGATCTGGAATAAATTAAAACCGATTGCTATATTCAAAAAAAATTATTTTTATAAACAAACAACTTAACAGATAACGCCTTGCATGGTTTTAGTTAGTATATTTTCCACTGTTAACAATTTTATCTTCATTCAAGTCATTTATTTACATTGAACATTTCACCCTATTTACCAACCAAATCTATGTACAGTATATTTATAGGAAGAGGGATAGATGTGGCTAAGGACCTAAAGACCCGTGGCGTGCCTCAGTAATGTTCAGGTCTTTTCCTTGCTGAGCCAAAGAGAGAAATTCGTTCTGTCAAGAGCGCATTGTACGCAAATGCCAAGAGTCGGGGGTGTGAAGTAATCAATGCTTTCCAGCCGTCTGTTTCAATTACATCAGTGGCATGTTCCACAATAAAGTCAATTGCATGTTTCTTTAGCTCCACTGAAGAGTGGAGGTCAGCTAGAATAAGAGTGTCTGCTGCATTTCGTACTGATAAATTTCTATGTAGGACTTCTTCACACATAGACTTTAACCTGAGTAAACGGTACTTATTTGCAGCTACAAAGAGTTTATCAGCCATACTTTCAAGGTTTTCAACCTTTCCCGTGTATATGAATCTGAGTAACTCTTTGAGTACTTCATGATTTATACCAGATATTTTCAATCTATTGGATCCTCTGCGCGATTCAATTTCTAGCATGACAGCAAGAACAGAACACCGAGAAGCCAAGATTGCTTTGTGAGCCCGGAATTCAGTGCCCCCAGCTGAGATTGTTACGTCGCTAAATTTTGAAGTTTCAAAAAGGTCTCCAATATCATCAATCAGTCGACATTCAGGATAGTTAAACTGTACAGCATTTGACTGACGCGTTTTATGAACATGATCACCAACTAAATTCACCTCGCAAACAATGGTGAGATTCCCATTGGGCAAAAGACCATTTGCTTCATCTAATAAGGCGTCTGTCCTGATAAAGTCAGGAATACCACAACCTTCTTCTAGGGTAAACCTCCTTACACATCGACATTGCCTTTCATTTACCCTTTCTCTTTTGGCATTTAACAAAGAAAACTTATATTTGGCATAGGCTTCTTGTTTGTCAGCCCCAAGCAATTTCAGATTAAGTGAAAAAAAGTTTTCATGTGCATCATTAATACCTTTTGGAAAAGCTTGCAGCTGCCATAAAAATTCAGTTTGTTGAGAAAAGGTAGTTGATTTTATGATATTTTCTTCAAGATAAGTTTTAAAATCAATTATCGTCCATGTGAAAATACGCTTTGCTATGTCGATCTCCGTATAACAATAGTTTTCAGCGAGAGGTGTTTTGCATTTCGCAGGTGGAACTCTCTTAACCTGGGACGCAGACATTTGTAGTTCACCACTGGTAAGGCTTTCTCAAATCCAGAAGAGCTACCTGAAGCAAATGTGAGATTGAATTTAGTAAATAATAAAAATAAGTAAACTCCTCATTATCCTCAGTCACGTAATGTAGGTGTTATTTTATATACTAATTAATCAAAAATATATGCAAGAAGCTTTTCCACTAGAATTATATTTTATTGTAGAGGGAGTAAAACAAATACTGTAATAAAGAAACTGTAATTGCAGTAGTTCAGAGTATTCTGTTGCATTTTGGAAATCTACTCCACTAGTAAAGTATTCAAACAATAACTCTATATTCATTTATTATATTATATTACAGGAAAGGTATAGTTTAACAATGTTAGTGTCTTATACCATAGCTTGTGTATGCTGAGATAGATACGCCGCATTGGTTGGTTTGTAAAAGTTCACCTCATATAAAAAATCATGAAAATCTAGTATTAGCGGTTATACAAATGGCGTATAATATTTATAATTCTCGAATGTAATAACGTTTTAAGCTCTGAGAGTGGTATGTAGCTCAGGATAGCTGCTAAGCTGCATGCTGATGGATATTTATTGTGGACCTAATATTTTTTTAACTAATAAGATGGAGAACTGAGCTCGTCGGGTCATGCTGAAAGTGCAGAATCAGGCCAACATTTGTATGGTACAGAGAGCAGAAGGGCGTGAATGTGCAACTGGTTAGCTGTTGTATAAAATATCACCTTTTTCATCTACACTTCTAATAGTAGTAACTTTAGAAAACGATAAGCAACATAGACGTTTCCAATATAATAATGTTATATGGAATATTTATAATAACTGCTATTCAAAGTTTATTACCGATTATCGTGCGAAATGTATAACCGATTTCGCTTAATTAAAATATGCTAAAAAAAGTGGAGTTCTATATTTTCTCAGTGATAACCAAACAATACTTGAAAACAAATTGTGGTCAATAAAAAAAATAAAAAAGTTCATTGCATTTGTTTTGTTGAAATTCTTATTGAAATTAAATTAACAAAAGAACCAACAAACTTTTTTTTTAAATATTTTTAAGCAAGAAAGTACAAATTCTGATTTCGTTATTACAATGAATCGATTTTGAACACGATTGAAGATTATTTAATATTCCTCTTCCAAGAAGAAAAAATAAAGAACCCTTTACTAAGCATTTAAGTGTGGCTACTCACCCAATGTAGCTGACTACACAGAAAAATCATCGATCACATGATATTAAATTCTTAAAAAATAAATGAGGAGCTAAAATAAAAGTATTATGATAACAATAAAAATGAAAATATGGATATAATAATTAACATACAAAAAAAAAAAAAAAAAAAAAGTAAAATAAGAAATACTAGCTTAGATACCCGGCTTCGCTAGGGAAATCATTAGAGGCTGAACAGTAACTTTTTGGCAATGTTTTACTTTGCACAATATATTTAAATTTCGCCTCATCAATGTTTAGGGGGTTAGACCTGAATATCTAGTAACTGCAGTAAGTGAACTTATAGAATATTTTAGCAGATTACCCTTGAGGAAGGGGATTTTCCAAAAACGTCTTCAAATGATGTCCATCGATCCTAACCTGGAGAATTCGAAAATGAGGTAAGTATGTAATATATATATATATATATATATATATATATATATATATATATCCTACTGGATTGGAGTGGATCAGCATCCTGGTTCTTTATGATTCTTGGACAGTCTGGGACGTATTTGCAACGAGGAATGGACAACTGGGTGGAAGACAAGGCATTGGTTGAGGCAGGAGGAGGGATCCATTTGGCAAATGAAGTGCGGTGGGATTTGTGATCCTTTATATTTTAGTGAAGCGTATTATTTTAATTATGTATTATGTTTTTTATTTGCTTTTTTGGCATGTAGGTGTGCAGAACTCCTTCTCAGGGTGCCTGCACCATTATTAATGATGTCTCATGGTTACAATATTGTGGTTAGGGAGCCCCAGTTAATATATGGAGTTGTTTGCACCTAAAAATATTAATTGTGTAGAGGAATTGTTTATTATGTATTTATTTTTATATTTTTATTAAAACCCAAATAAATAGTTAAATTATAATAAATGCTATCCATGATTTGGATCTGAATTATTAAATTTGTGTCAAACAGTGTAGAGGGGGTTGTTTAGCGACTCTTTTTCATTTATTCTTCAAAACCAAAAAATTCCATTCTATAAGTCCCCTACAGTTACCTGCTCCTTATTGAAAAACATTCCGCCCAGATGGAAAGTGTAATTATACATATTGAAGCCTTGCTGTAAAAATACCATCATTATTCGGCCAACAATAATTTTCCAGGCATTGCCGGGTATTTTTACTAGTATTTATGTTTGTGTGTGTATATATATATATATATATATATATATATACTAGCTATGGTACCCGGCTCGCTCGGAAATCATTAGTCTGAATGTCAATGGTATTTTTTGTTAGACAAGGCTACAATGTGAACAACTGCTCTTCCCGTGTGGGCTAATGGTTTTCCCCTGCGGGTCAGGTAGGGGACTAAAATGGAAATTTTAGTTTTGAAGAATAAATAAAAATTAGACACTAATCAATCTCTCTCCACTGTTTGACACACCATGAATAACTCAGATCATAATAATGGATAGTATTTATTATAATTATATTCATCTATAGTGTACATATTTCCTGTCAAAAACCAATCCGAGCATAATATTATATGCATAATAGTAAATGCGAGTAAAAAAAATAATACATTTCTCGGAAAATTAGTTAATAAAATAAACTGTATCAGCCTACAGACAACTTCCACTCCTGCTTGAGTGTTGTCAACATTGCTTTACTTATATACTTATAGTTCATATTGGAAAGAATTGTTAAGCATATCAATATTTATACGCAAATTACTCGCTTCATACATTGTTCCCGTATAAAACAAAAGATACTCTAAATAACAGAGTTAACAACTTTTGCTATGCACATGTTTGCCATAAAACAAATAAAAAATGAAATATAGTGAATTTTTATTTCAGGCCTCTCTTATAACCCCCACTCCCGTTCGAACCAAAAAAACAATATAGCTTATAATCTTGTAAGAATTAATGCTAATTCACATACAGAGTTCGCTTCAATCGTTGGTGCCCATTAAAATTCAATCCTCCCTTATAACCCTCACTCCTGCTCGTCCCTAGAAATGTTGGTACAGCTTATTATATGGAGGAGTTAGTGCTCACTCACATACCAAGATTTGTTTAATATCGCTATTTTTAATTTCCACTGGGGAACGGAATATCGCAATTGTTCATTTCAGACCTCCCTCATAACCCCAATTCCCGTTTGCACCAACTATTTTAATATATCATTTAATCAAGGAGGAATCAATGCTAATTCACATATCGAGTTTTGTTAAGGTCTGTTCAACAATTAGTGTCCAACAAAATTGGTGGCTCCCGCTTTAGTTTAGCGTATATCTCGTTTATAGTTTGTTGAACGTCAATGTTGAGAATATTAATATAGCCTAAGGTCTAAGTTGGCTTAGTAGTAATAAACATACCTAATTTCATAAAATTTGGTTCAGCCGTTTATGCGTGAAAAGGTGACAAACAGGCTATATTAATATTCTCTAAGACGAACAGGTTTGGGGGTTATAAGGGAGGCATGAAATTAAAAATAGCGATATTTCGTTTTCTATTGCTTTTTCAGCAAATATGCCCATAACAAAAGTTGTTTATTTTGTAATTTGGAGTAACTTTTGTTATATGCACTTTTGCCGTATACGGAAGTATAAATGAGTTATACGCTAAAAACTATAGCGGGAGTCCAGAATTTTATTTGGCACAAAAGACTCAACAGAATTAAACCAAACTCGGAATGTAAATAAGTACTAACGCCTTCCTTATAATAAGCCATACAAACATTTCTAGGGACGGACGGGAGTGGAGGTTATAAGGGAGTTCTGAAATTAAAAATAGTGATATTTCGTTTACTATGGGGTTTTCGGAAAATATAAACATACATAAGTTGTTTATTTTGGTATGTAGAGTAACTTTTGTTATATACACTTTTTTCGTATACCGAATTATAAATGAGATATACGCTAAAGCGTATAGCGGAAGTGAACAATTTTATTTGGCACGGAAGACTCAACCGAACTAAACGAAACCTGGTATGTTTATTAGCACCAACGTTTTCATTATAATAAGCCATACCAACATTTTCAGGGACGAACAGGAGTGGGGGTTGTAAGGGAGGCCTGAAATTAAAAATAACGATATTTCACTTTCTATTCGGTTTTCGGCAAACATGCACATAACAAAAGGTATTTATATTGTTATTTAGAGTAACTTTTGCTTTTTACACTTTTGTCGTACAATGAAATATAAACTAGGTATACGCTAAAAAATATAGCTGGAGTCAAATTTTATTGGACACAAAAGACTCAACGGTAATTCGGTAAGTGAATTATTAATGACTCCCCCATGATCATAAGCTGTACCTAAGTAGCTAGGAACAAGCTGGGGTGAGGGTTATAAGAGAAGCCTGAAATGAAAAACCAGGATATTTCGATTTCTATTGGTTTTCAACAATGATACACAGAACAAACGTTGTTTATTTTGTTATTTACACTTTTGTCGTATCCCGGAGTTAAATGAGATGTATTCTAAAAACTGTAGCAGGAGTCAACAACTTTATTATTACTCATTAAAGTGTTTGTTTTATAGGCATATTATGATAAATCATGTTTTTTTATGACTTATATGATAGTTCTAAATATTATTTGGATTGGGGAGGTAACAAATTTCCGTCCCTCCCCTTCTCATTTGTTATTTATTTTAATTAGATACTTTGTCACTTATTTCCAATATAAATTTTATCTATAAGTGCACTTCGGATTTTTAATTTGAATAATATATTATTTAAACAATATCATGCTTATTGGCAAAGAGGGTGATGGTTGAAGTCGGGTGGAATCAAATTCTTAATTTTCTGTATATATTATCTTATTTCCTCTGATATGTAGACGTTATTGAAATGAGTATGTACTATCTATAACTATTAAGCATTGCTTGGTAATCTGATTATAACAAAAGATGATGTGCGTATAAACTCAAGCAAGTTTGCAGGGAGGGCTACGAACTCTTTCCTTACCACGATTTTAGAATATAAATTAAATTAGTTTTAGAGTATCACTTATATTTATTTATTTTCAGGTGATAAATTACTAGAACATATGTTTTTTAATGTAATAAATAATTTAAGTAAAGCAATGTTGCAGCTGAAGCGGGGGCAGAAGTGCCGGGAGGCTAAAGCAGTAATTGTGTTAACTTCCTGTGAAATGGTGGAATTGCATTCTACCCAAATTTACTATTACGTAAATAACTCACAATCTCGGATTGGTTTCAGACAGGAAATATGTACATTATAGATAATATTTAATTATAATAAATGCTATCCATGTTAGTGATTTGAATTATTCACGGTGGATCATAAAGTGGAGAGGGATTTTCTAGGAACTTATTTCCATTTATTCTTCAAAACTAAAATTCCTATCCTATAAGTCTCCTATCTGACCCTTATGGGGAAACAACACGCCCAGACGGGAAGTGTAGTTGTACACATTGAAGAATTGCCAAAATCGTCGTTCAGCCTCCAATGATTTCCCGAGCGAAGCCGGGTACCATTAGCTAGTGTATATATATATATATATATATATATATATATATATATATATATATATATATATATATATGTATTTATTTATATATAACCCTCTATGTCTTTGGAGAGATACAAAGTCCATAATCATTCAAAGACCACATTCCCCTTAAATGAAATATGCTAAAACGAACAGGGGACATTGATAAAGTTATATATTGTGGTCCAGCTGTACATAGGCTAACCAGGAGCACTCTTCAGTTAGACAATTCACTACTTAGCAATACCCTACAGTTAGTCCCACACAGCATAGGACTAGGTTTAACCCTCCTCCCCTACCCACTGGGTCGTGGGCGACCCAGAGCTGCTTTGTCGGCGCTTGTACGCACCTGTGCAAGGTGGGTAGGGGGGAGGGGGTCAATTACCCTCCCAATAAGTCCTCTGGAAGCTGTACTAGCGATAAGGTAAGTGTGGTTGCTTTTCTAACCTTTATTCTAGTATTTTTCTAGAAAAGTCTGCAAGTGTGGGTCGCATACGACCCAGGGGTAGCTTAGGTGTCATGAATATTCTAAACAGTTTTCTTCTGTCTGGTCTAATTATTTTGTTTTCTTCTGTAGTAAAGATGGCCGAAGACGCCTTTTAATTACTGATGATGAAATTCGAGAGGAATTGTCCCGGCAGATGGAGGAAGAAGACGGTTTAGACCCAAGCGGCGAGTCTAGTGAACCTGGCGACGAAATTATCGCCAATGATGACGATGAAGAATATACTTCCGACCAGGGAGATGATGTTTTACCTTTTTCCCCTGGAGAAGAAAATGATGAAGTAAATTTTGTACTCGGGAAGGATCTGGAAACTATTTGGGCTAACAAACCTATAAGCACTAAGTACTCCAGAACTCCCAAAAAAACATAATTACTCATTTGCCAGGCCCAAAAGGGGAAGCTAAAGAGATTTATTACTACCATCTCAATATGTTCTGAGCCTTATTGAACCAGTTACCAAATACTAACAAATATCGGTCGCAATTTCTGAAAACGCTAGCCATCGCTCTCGTCACTCCGCACCTAGAACAACGGATGTCCAAGCCCATTCCATGAGGTCTAAAATTGGCAATAACCAATTTTTTAAAAAAGGAAATGGTAGAACCAGGGCCTACAAAATCTTCAGAAACTTCAAAACGAGCTAGGTGCAGTTTCTGTCCCTGGAACAAGGATCGAATAAGCAATTCCAGCTGTCAGCTTTGCCAAAAATCTATTTGTGGTGAACACAAAATGAGTATTTGTCCAACTTGTTTGACCGAAGCGGGATTGAATATTTCAAAATCACCAATATAATATTTAAAATATGAAGGATTAAATTGCCATGTAACATAGTGTAATGTAATATTTCTTGTTATGTATTATTTACCTGTTCATTAATTTTGTTTTTACAATTTGTTATTTATTTTTTACCTTTGTTTGCCTTTTCAAGATTAAAAATTATGTTTCTATACTTCATAAGTTTTGTACTTTTCATTTTAAATCCTAAATGATTTATTTTTATATGACAAGATGAATTTCAGGTCCATGGGTCGTAAACGACCCAGGGGTAGTATATGTGTCATCAATACAAGGGTAGGGGAGGAGGGTTAATAACCCAAGAGTCCACAACAGGTAGCTCATTCACTACCCTTGATTGCCCTGGTGGTTGAACAGTCCCAACTAAGGTGCTTTTAGAGATCTTTCAGGTATATAATGAGCACTAATAAAGTTATGGTAGTAAATAAGTTACCATTTAACCTTTTCTTGAAAATTTGAAGATAGAAGTAGATAGCTTAAAATTAAAATGTTCCAACATAATAGTACCTTTACCCATTTCATGCATATATAAATTATTATACAAAAAAAAATCCCACTTTTCATTTGCACGTATGAATACTGTTTTCAAAAATCATGAAAAAACGACGACTATACTGAAAATCTTTTATAGAACTGTATATTATATTGTCTGACAATCAATATATCATCATTCTTGGTAGACGTTAATTTTTTTGTAAGTCTTGTAAATATGTTTTTGTAGATTAATCTTTTTGGATAGAAAAAAAAAGCATGGTCCCTGTGGTCAAAACACTCACCCATTTTAGTCCGTCAGTTTTAAAATGAGGTGACGCTGCAAAAGTGCTGAGCTTTATTTCACCGCAGCTCTGTTTTAAACATGCATTTTTAAAATTCCCAAATAGCTCTACAACTCTCTAGCGCAAACAGACTAAAATTGAAAATATTGCCAATAAAGGTTTATGAAGAAATTAAGGTTATTTTACATTGTATTTATACATGCTAATTTACTATGTTTATCCCTGCATTCTTTCGACACATGTATTAAAGAGTTCTAACCTTTCCTAATTCATAGAATCAAAATTTCATTAACCCCCCCTCTACTATTCTTGTCACCATTTCCCTGTGCATACATATATTGAGATCATCGGAAAGAGAAGGGGTTATTTTGATATACTTCGATCCAATCGTTTGATTTGTTCAACAACATCATGACAAATATTACTTTAATGATTATACTTGATGTTATAAAAAAGATAGTAAAATTAATTACCCCCCCCCCTTCAGCTACAGTCCCGCAGATGGGTGTCCACAAGAGAGAGATAGTTCACGTCAATATTTACAACTGATAAATCATTTAAAATAAAATAGGAACCACATACACTTTCTACCACCAATACCCGAAATGTGATCCTCAATATAATATCGTGAATGGTTCATATCGCGCATAAACAATACTTGAAACGTTTATAGACAATTTACTATGAATATCTGTTGATACTGAAAGCTTATGTTCATCGACAAAGTAATATACTTCACGGAATGAATTCTTAATGGAAATACGAATATTTATTTTAATGATCTTATTAATATGATATCAGCAATATTTATTGTCGCCATGTATACAATTGTGTATTGAAAATTTCTTACTCCTTACAATAGTGTAATTTATACTTAAAAATTAAGAAAAAAAAAATCCAATGGCACTTCATTTGTTGGGGACCTTGCACAAACTGGAGGCAGATAGAAGATTTATAGTCTAAACCTACTCCCTAGCACATATCAAGGAAATGGAAAATGAAGTGAATAGTGCCTGAAGAATATAGTTACATATATTATAAACGTTTTACCAGAAATCAAATCAACTTTTAGAGAGTCAAGTTCATTGATATATGTCGTTAGAAATTAGAATTTGATGATATTAGTGCGGTTTATAAAAATATTTGATATTGTTCTGTAATTAAAGTACTCCAACAATGAATTGACTAAAATAATAGTAAGGGGGAATTAATAAAATTCATGTCAAATACCTATTATGAAAAGCAAATTTCCTATATATCCAATATTGTGCCCATTGTTAGTAAAGAAACTGAGAGGATAATGAGTAAAATATTCACTAATCTAATTGAAATTCATAATATGGTATCAGTAGTGAAACAGAAACTTACCTAAGTCTAATGGTTCGCTACAACAATTGTCAACACTGCACTTGGTCTTAGGCTGGAAGGAACTGATGGGTCCCAAGGCTGGTTGGCTTCTTATATTGATAGACCTGCCCCTAGACCCTCGAGGAGTGGGGGCACAATTACTACCACCCCTTGTACCTACACAGCTAGGCCGTAGGCCTTTACCTGCAAATGTTTTCAAAACAGGACATAAGTCTGAGGCACTAATAACCATTAGATAGTCAATGACCCTCACTTCCATATTACCCATATATTATAAACTAAGCAGAACTCCCAAATGCTGGTTTTGCATATTTGTGTTCTCATCTGACCACACATTCTCTATTTATAAGTAAAAAATCTATAATTAGAAGGGGAGGGGGAGAGGTTACAGATGGCAAAAAACAAGAAAGTACAACTCTCTCTCTCTCTTAATACGTGAGTTACAAAAAATGCATAGAACAACAATTTTAGAACATCAATAGTTTAACAAGATTGGTTTGTTACCCCCCCCCTCTAAATTCCCACCATTCCATGTCCGATTTCAGCCAATATCATATATGATCGTTAGTCTTAACTGAAACGATTAAATATTGAGTATGGCAGAGATGAAATAAACATTTTCTAGACAAGAGCGTGAAATCTTAATTCATATTGTCATCGTACAACCAATTTGCACAGTATCTCGCATAATGAAATTCTCTTGAAAACAGTATTTAGTATTTAAGCTTACAACAATGAGGTTCAAGATGTAACAGCTTATTGTTAATATGAGATCAGTAGGAAAGAGGGGTCACTTAAGGATGAAAACTAAAAAGTACAAACATCTCGGTTAATATGCACGGTAGACAAAATATGTATGTAACAACATTTATAGGTATTTCAATTTGCAATAATTTGGTTATGATTTATGATCCGACTTTCGAAATTCCCCACCTTTACTAACTATTAATCCCTTCCCCCTCCACCGCCCCGTCCGATTTCAGCAGTAAACGAACTCAATCTTCATTTTATATTAAACGTTTAAATATATAGTTTGGTGACGATCGAACAAAAATTACGACCGCTAGAGCTTATATAATAAATATATAATTTTTAAAGGACCTCATTTACCTCATCTCCTGGGAAGGATCCATAGATCCTTAAGGAAATGTTTTGAAAATAGCGTCATGAGTACTACCTCAATACCTGATTTCCCTAAAGGGCTTAGGTTTTCATAATTATTTACTTTTTGAGGCTACGAATAGACAAGTATATTTTAAAAAAACATGGCTATACAAATGAGCATACTTTCTTACATTGACATATTCCTGTTTCATGCCCTACTCCATTGTGATTGTAAGATTATTGTTTTGTTTTTTTAATTTGAAAATAATTCATTCCAAAAAACTCCTTTTTTCATAATTTTGAACCTGTGTTTTATTTATCCTTTTTAAACAGCAAAAGCAGCGTTCAATGAACCTAGCTGATTTAATCTCAGCTGTTAAGACACTACGAAAAGCAGGTAATATTAACTGTATTTCATGTCATTCAGAGTATTGGAGGAATTCCTATAATCTATATCGTTGAGAATTTCTGATAATCCTTAGATTTCGATTTCCTTAGATTGCCTAACACAGCGATGTTTCTTTAGGAAGATAGTTAGTCGTTTTGTTTTTTTATTTTTCATTGTGATTATTAGGGTATAGGATATGTTCCAATTCAAAGGATTGTTGGTGTGTAGTATTATTTATAACTATAGGAGGAATATGGGGGTATTGAATCTCAACTCAAACGAAGATATCCAAAGAAACATAAATGGCAGCATAGGTAATTGCCACGTGAGCCCCTGAATTCAAAATGATGATCGTTCTTAAGTGTATTTGAATCGTTTGATCACCTCTCAAGGAATAAACTGTGTATTTTTCATGATTATATTTACGTATTGTATATAATACTTGTTTATTAATGTGCACTTTTTACTACTGCGTGTTATCTATAGATACCAGCTTTTTGGCACATATTAAATGGAGTGTTTAATTTTCATTTCTGTATTACTGTAATTACAAATTGGAATTGGAAATTTTTAACTAAATATGTATCACTCTGTTTTCAAATAGACATTGAATCATTCTACCTGAATCATGGAGATCCCAACTGTTCTACTTTCTCCATTCCACTTCCTGATCCATTGATTTATAGGTTTATTGCCTCAACTACCAATAGGAGTAGAATTGGGGATTTACTGAATGGTGAAACTTGAAAAATACAAATATTTGGGTTAATATTCAAGGCAGAGAATACTGGCACTTAAAACATTACTAGAAAATTCCATTTCGAATAAGATTGGTTCATGGAGTTCTTCAATCCGAATTATTATAAATTATATTAGAGTGTACCTTGTCAACACTATTATACATTTGCACACCACAAAATGTCATTGAACTTGAGCCAATTCTGCACATATACATTACAGATAATTCATCTTGTCTTGGGGCATCTGTGGACCCTGACTATGATTAGACATTTTTTTATTTTATTATTTAGGGTCATATATGTGCCCCCTGGTTAGTGGTTAGTAGCACATTTAATTAGCGGGCTATAAAAGGGTGCCCTCGGGAAGGGATTAAGACAATAAAGACTTCAGACGTCCTGGATGACTCAGCTCGGCCGGGCAACCATCACTAATGGTCTCAGCCATCAGCTGGTACATCCTCTTGGCAAAGCTTGTTCTTAAATAGACTACTTGGAATTAGCTAAGTTAGGTTCTTTGTAATTTAGTTAGTTAGACATAAGTGCCCCCCTTACAATGCTTAAAAGGTCATTTTCAATTGAATATTAATTATTAACAAAACTCACTTTAAATAACAAAATAAACAACTTTTGTTATGTGCATAATTGCCGAAAACCCAATAGGAAACGAAATATCACAATTCTTAATTTCATGCCACCATTACAACCTCCACTCCTGCTCTTCCCTAGAAATGTTGGCACCACTTATTATCATGGAGGAGTTAGTGCTAATTCTCATAAGGAGATTTGTTTAGTTCGGTTGAGTCTTTGGTACCAAATAAAATTGTTGATTCCCGTTATAGTTTTTAGCGTATAACTCATTTATACTTCCGTATACGGCAAAAGTGTATATAACAAAAGTTACTCTAAATAACAAACTCTTTTTATCTGCATATTTGAAGAAAAACCAATAGGAAACGAAATATCGCTATTTTTAATATCAGGCCTCCCTAAAACCCCCTCTCCTGTTCGTCTCAGAGAATATTAATACACCCTAAAGTCTAAGTTAGGTTAGTAGTAATATACATACCTAATTTCATAAAATTCTGTTCAGCCGTTTAAGCGTGAAAAGGTAACAAACATACACGAAAGAAACTAAATGCAGTTATTGTGCCTATGAAATGTGAAACGGAAAAGTATCGAGAAACTTATATATATATAGGGTGTCCCCAAACCAAACGGCCAAACTTTAGGGATCGATAGAGGATCGAAAAACTAAAACAAAAAGTCCTCTGGCATATGCCCCGTTTTCGCGAAAATCACAAAAAACTAAAAATAGTTGTGCAAAAACTAGTTAAGGCCAATGGAAGAGCGGATTTTATTCCTTGAATGAATTTTAGCAATAAATGTTATTCCAATACAATTATTGTATTCTAATCTTATACTAACAGAAAGGTAATTGAAAAAAATTTATTTTTTATTAAGAAAAAATATTAAATACTTATTTATTCAAATATTCATAGTATAAAAAAAATTACCTATTTAAAGTAGATAAAATTATGAACAATAACTGAAGATTAAAACATAAAAAAAGATTAAAAATTTAGAAAATTAATAAAATAATTAAATACTCTTACTTGGAAAACATAAATGTTTCAGTTTTTATATGGATCTACCTTAGTGAGAAAAAACCCTGAATATTTTGAAGGTTTTACCTTCTCTAAAATTACATCGTTAATTTCTAAAGCGTCAACGTAAATGTTGTTTGAAGTGCTGGCCTCTCGCTGCAATACACGCATCACATCGCGTACTCACAGATCCCACTGCATCTAAACATTGTTCTGCGGTGAGCTGGTTGCAAACCATTCTGATGCGCTCGATGAGGTCATCCCTTGTGCGGACGGGCTCTCGGTAGACATTTTCTTTCACGTAGCCCCACACGAAGAAATGTAGTGGCATGAGGTCCGGAGGCACCGGCCTACCTCGTCCTATCCAGAGACCTGGGTAGTTGATGTCCAACCTGTCTCGTACGGCCCTTCCGTAATGTGCAGGACAACCATCGAGTTGAAACCAGCTCTCAAGCCTTGTTTCCAAAGGGATATCTTCCAAAAGTGCCCGTATGTCATTCTCCAGGAATAGATGATAACTTTCAGCGTGAAGTCGAGCAGGTAAAAATACGGGACCTATTATGCGATTATAACAAAGACCGACCCACACGTTTACAGAAAACTCATGCTGATAGTGAAATTCTCTAACAGCGCGGGGATTTTCATGTGCCCAAAGGTGGTAGTTTCTTTGATTGAATATGCCCGCACGTGTAAAAGTCGCTTCGTCCGTCCAGATTACTTTCGAACTTAAGTTTACATCGTTTTGCAATTGTTCTTTGTACCAATTACAAAAATTTAATCAGCGAGGATAATCAGCGGGTATTAAATTTTGTACCTTTTGTACATGGTAAGCATGCCTGCGGTCAGCCCTTAATGTGCGCCAAATGGTTGTCTTTGGTATGCTTAGGACTGAAGCAGCTCTCCGGACGCTTGTCCGGTATTGGTATTGAAGTGCCTCAGTATCCTCTCCCTCCGCCTCAGGTCGGCTTCCATCGGAGCCTTCATACGGTTTCCACGACGTTTACATGAGAAGGACCCAGTCTCTCGAAGCCTTCTGAAAGTGTTGGTAAAAACACCTCTGCGTGGGGTTTCTCGGTCAGGAAACCATCTGCGATATTCCCGTACTGCCTGACGTGCATTGCCATCGCAGAATCCGTAGACGTAGACTATGTCCGCGTATTCAGCGTTGGTAAATCTAGCCATATTTGTTGACATCACTGAACAGTACTAGCAAAACCACTAATGTGGGAATGCGAGGCTGGATTCCCCCCAAAAAGGATTAAAATGATAGTAAACATTTTAATCCTTTCTTTTTAAGTTTAAACACTCAACCTAGACGTTTTATTGATAAAGAACGCGTGAGAATATTCATGTTTTCTAAATTTACTCCTCGTAAATTAAAAAATTAAGCTTACTCAAAAAGCCAATAGTTTTTTGTAATTTAAATACATTATTAAAAAAAAAATACCCTTTTTGCACAACTATTTTCAGTTTTTTGTGATTTTCTCAAAAACGAAGCGAAAACGAGGCATATGCCAGAGGACTTTTTTTCTTAGTTTTTCGATCCTCTGTCGATCCCTGAAGTTTGCCCGTTTGGTTTGGGGACACCCTGTTTATATATATATATATATATATATATATATATATATATATATATATATATATATATCACTGTCCTCAATATTGCCATATTTCCCGTCTCCTGTGCATTATGGATAGATTTCAATAATTAAGGGCAAAATATTAATATAGATATGAATCAATTTTTCCAGGTGAGGTACCAAGTAGTTCATATTGGAATGAGTTGTTGAGCATATCAATATTTCTACGCAAATTACTTGCTTTATACATTGTTCCCGAAAGAAATGTATAAAACAAAAGTTACTCTAAATAAAAAAGTAAACAATTAGACAATGAAATATCGCGAAATTTATTTCTGGCCTCCCTTAAAGAATTAATGCTAATTGACATACCGAGTTTTGTTAAGTTCTGTTCAATCGTTTGGTTAAGTAGTGCCCAATAAAATTGTTGATTCTCGCTTTAGTTTATATTTCATTTATACATTGTTATAAGACAAAAGTGAATATTACAAAAGTTACTTTAAATAAAAAAATAAACTACTTGTTTTATGCGCATATTTGCAGAAAAACGAATAGAAAACGAAATACCGCTATTTTTAAATTCAGGCCTCCCTTACAACCCCCACTCCTGCCCTTCCTGGATCAGTTTAAGATTGAAGCATTTGTTAATGGTATTCGAGATCCAGATGTTAAATTAGCGGTTGCGCTATGCAGAAATCATCCTTTGCTGGAACTGTCTCTTATGCGCTAGCCCAGGAGACTGCTAAAGTCATTTCAAAGCCACAAGTCTACAAGGTGCGGCGTTTTGAGGCTGATATTCAAAATGTCGCCCAAATGTCAAGGAGAGACATAGAAGAATTAGTCAAGCGAATAATGGTGGAGCAAAGGAATAGATCACGCTCAAAGTGTTTCAACTGCGGCAAGACCAGCCATATTAAACGTGACTGTAAATCACCAAAGAAAATGTCAAGATCTGTTTCGCCACCGAGGGAGAACAAACGGACGAATAACCCCAACTAAATTTAAACTAAATCGAGCTGGCATGGAGGGACAAGAGCTTCAATCGCTGGCCCCACAATCTCCAATTCCATAATACAACAACAGAATAGCAACCTTACGGCTCGTGGACTAATCAACGGAAGGAAGCAGATCCTCACCATAGACACAGGTGCGTCGCAGTCCATCATTAGGCCTGACTTGGTGAAAGGATTCGTGAAACCATTAAACAACGTTCGACTGCGCACTGCTACTGGGGAATCAGCCACCGTCTACGGAAGAGCCGTTAACTTCGCGAAGTAATAGACAGTGCATTGCCGTCTTTTTGTGAACTCCAGTGAATTATTGGACTGTGTAATAACAAGAACATCGAAGCAATCAGTGCACACTGTGAGTAGTAGTTAAGAATAATTAACCAAGTTTGTAGTGTGTTGTTAAATAAATTGTGCAGTGATAAAAACTGTGAAGCTTGCGTGTGTTTAATTTAGCAATCCAAAAGAACTCTTATAAACAACGTTTATTACTGATTTTGGTAATAAAACGTAATAATATATTCTCACTTTACTCTTGAATTCTTTAAATTCCTTCAGTCTTTTGGTGATTAGGCCCCCGCTAACTCTCAGGACGGCAGCTAAAGTGTTATACCTGAGAACAACAGGAGATACTGAAGGGAATTTAAAGGAAACAAAATCATGGGTGCAGTTGTAATTAATACATCATTTGATGCAATAGAGACTTTTCCCAAGCATACCCGTAGTGATAATAAATTGTAAATACTACCATTTGTCTGTGTATGCAGTAAGCAACTACTTTCCTGTAAGTATTTGTAAATTAATTCTTGTTTGATTTATATAGGGGATGTCCCATGTATACCTGGATTAACCCTTAAAAGGTTAATTCTGCCAAATGTCTACCTGTCCTGTTATGTAAATAATAACATTACTGCACAAAAACAAATTCCCCCCCATTAAATGTAAACAACTACAATCAAAACACATGGCTTATTAGAAATTTAAAGGAACCTTGTTGCCTAATACTTTCTAACTATCAAAACGTGTTTCTTAAATTTCTAATGAGTCAATGAACGCACAGTAGATACCCGAAAACCTCGATTGCAATATGTTTCCGTTAAATTATTTGCTTATATCTGGAACATTTTTAATAATAGTATCCTTTTTTTTTTTTTTTGCAGCCTTCCGTAAATCGCCGCTTTGTCTGTTCGACGTGACATTATCAATTAAAAGTTTACGTAAACCATAATCACAGGTAACGGATAAGTATATATATATATATATATATATATATATATATATATATATATATACTAGCTAAGGTACCCGGCTTCGCCCGGGAATTCATTTGAGGCTAAATGAAGATGACATTTTTTTGCCAAGGCTTTAACACGTTGACTGCGGAGATTTTCAACATTTTTCAGTGTGGCGGAAACTTTTTTTTTGTTAATTAGTTTCGTTTTACTTTACTTTGACTGTATATTATAAATTGTATCATCTTTTAATTGTTTTCGGCGAAAAAACCACTGAACGACACGTTGTCGTCAACCGCACCGGGAAATCACCATACTCCCTAGCCGTAGTCTAATAATGTAATTCACTAGTGTAAACATTATTTCTATGATTCTTTATTTATTTTTATGATGACTGATTAATTATTTAAATTTAAAGAGTGCGTAGAAGGTATTATTGTATTTTTCAAGTTATAAAGAAAAAGTTCCATCAAAACGCATTTCAACCTTTTTTTGCTACCTGAAGTGAAAGTTCTTGAAATAAAATAACGGGTCTAATAAATCCACTAACAATAGCTAACGGTTTTGAACACCTATTCATTATGAAATGCCAACATCCTCATGAACGTTAAATATTTTAAAATAAAATCAAACTCTCATTATATTATTATTATTATATTTTTACTTAGAAAACCGTAAAATTAAACAATAAAGACATTGTTCACAATCACTGATGAATTATTAATCAATAATTTATAATTGATTTTTTATTTATATTTCGTAAAATATAAAACGATTTGGAATTATAAATTCGGGTTTGAAATAATATTTTTCCTACAAAATAGGCTTGTTTTAATTCATTTAGCTACTTTTTAAATAGATATTTATCATTAGCAATTATTATTAACGATAAAATAATCATTCAAATTTACCTTTTTGTAAAATAGTCGAAAACAATTAAAAAAAAAACAGGGAATCTTCCGGCGAAGAAGTAATTCTCTCAAGGACCTCTTTCACTGAGCTAGAGTCAAATACGGAATGGTTTGGGAAAGACCGGAGCAATCCCCACCCATTTAACTTTGTCTTATGACCTGACGACAACGTGTCGGGGCCTGCCCCTGGGAACAACTCACATAACCGACAAACTGTCGTCAGCCGCAGTTAAAGTGTTAATTTCCACAATATTTTGATATTTCCCCGTCACGGTGTTTAGCGTTTATGCCCATCGTTACTGTGGATTTGTTCATAATAAAATTATTTGTTATTTAAGACTTCACACCTTCTCAATAGTTTTATATCTCCCGTCTCTTGTGCAAGTATTTTTTTTTTTTATAACGTAATGAACAGTATAATTCATAATCCTAGAAAGTATTCTCTCTTCCAAACCATGTATGAATAAAAGTTCCTTTCCCTTCATACAGTACAAAGCTTAATGGTGACAGCTGTTTTAGGTACGCCTTAAATACTATTAAAAATACTCTTTTGTAAGTCTCGATTGTAAACTGTATATTAATATTGGTGTTCAGTAAAGTATATCATAAATTAACGGAGCAGAGTTATAAATACCAGAAATAACTGGGTAGACCTATCCAGCATTCATCCTTTTAAATTATTTATTTATGGTAATTAAAGAAATTCACATTCCTGTGAATAAAACTACATTACTATAAGCATCAATGAACATGTTAACATAGACCAATATGAGGTCGGCAGGGACCAGCAAAACTGATAGGACAAAGGAAGTAGCTCGATACCTCCCTAGGCTCAGCGCTGCCAACTTGATATTCATGTAGGATATCAATCCTGTAATACATTAAATTATATCAACAAATCAGATTACATTATCTATACAATACTGAAACTGTTTGTTTAAATATTTTTCAAGTTTTAATTAAATGAAGTATTAAATACATATAGGGAAAACCGGCGTTTCTCATGAATTAATGTTTGGGATATGTTAGGGGGGGGGGAGGGGGGGCAGTCTCCTTTACGTGGTGTAAGCTGTTGCTGTAGTTAAAAAATAACATACATTTGAATTATTAAGGATAAAATTTTAATATGGGTTAAAATTAATAAATCCAGGTGAGGTACGTGGTAGTTCATATTAGAATGAATTATTGAGTACATACTTACTTCATACCTTATTTTACAAAAAGAAAATATTAAACAAAAGTTACTCTAAATAAAAAAGTAAACAGCTTTTGTTATGTGCACGATTGCCCGAAAAACAAATAGAAAATGAAATATCGCGAATTTTTATTTAAGGCCTCCCTTATAACCCCCACTCCCGTTTGGACCTAAAAGTTTTAATATAGCTTATAATCATGGAAGAATTAATGCTAATTCACATACCGAGTTTTGTTAAGTTCGGTTTAACCGTTAGTGCCCAATAAAATAGTTGGCTCCCGCTTTAGTTTTTTGTGTATATCTCGTTTATACTTTGTTATAAAACAAAAGTGAATATAAAAAACGTTACTTTAAATAACAAAATAAACAACTTTTGTTATATGCACATTTTCCGAAAGACCAATAGGAAACGAAATATAGCTATTTTTAATTTCAGGCCTCCTTTATAACCCCCACTCCTGTTCGTTTCAGAGAATATTAATATAGTCTAAAGTCTAAGTCGGGCTAGTAGTAATATACATATCAAGTTTCATTAAATTCGGTTCAGCCGTTTATGGCTTGAGGTTACAATTATATATATATATATATATATATATATATATATATATATATACAGTATTGAACGGATCTCATTTTCGTCATCTCCTGGGTAGGATCGATGGACATTTGAAGAAAAATTTCGAAAATCGTGTCATGAGTACGACCTCAATAGCTGATTTCTCTTAAGGGAAATCTGCTAAAATTCCCCTATACTTCTTGTAACTAAAAATGGATCCTCTTACTTCAAAATACAGGGCAATTTCCCTAACAAAATACAATATAAAGGGAAAATGAAATAGGATACTACATAATTCAATGGCGTGATGTCTTCTCCCTCTTCTGGGACATTGTCTTCATCTCCTTGAGAAGTTGGCATCCCTGGAGGAGAGGTTGAGGGCATCTTCTTCTCCCACTGTATGCAAGGCTATCCTGTCAGCAAATTCGTAGATTTCTCTCTGCAGTCATAGTCCCTGAAACGTTTTCCAAGTGGATTAGTGTCAGTTATAAATCAGCCCTCCATAGATTTGGAACGAATGTATGTTTAGTAACTATTTCCTGAATAAATGTTTTACTGACTCTATAAATTTTCTAGTATGTCCTGTAATATACAATATGGATGTTTAATGTTCACACAGGGTGATCAATAAATGGGCTTTCATATAATGCCGTTAAAAACTGGAGGCAATTATGGGCCAATTACAACGGCTAATATTTTTCTTATGCCATTAGATGGAATGCTTACCCCCCATTCTCGATGTAGTTCCACCTCTTTCCCAGGAGCAATTATATTGTTTAACATGGGCTAATATAGGAATGAGCAACACGCGGTCCGTGGGCCGCATGCGGTCCTTTGAACATGTCCATGCGGCCCACCAAGCATTTCTAAAATTGAATTTATTTCATCGACTTCCTCCCATCAATATATTGTTATGAAATTAATTATAATAAAATTCTAGTACATAGTAAACCGAAAAAAAATGTTGTGGCGAGTTACTCACTTTTCGGCGACCTGCTCAAACATACAATACAAACTCCCCGCGTCTGGGCATGTTTAGCAGATTCCCTTAAGGGAAAGCAGCTATTGAGGTTGTTCTCTTGACGTGATTTTCTAAATTATTCTTCAAATGTCCATCGATCCTACCTAAGAGATGACAAAAATGAGGTCCGTTCAATATTGTGTGTGTGTGTGTGTGTGTGTGTGTGTGTGTATATATATATATATGTGTGTGTGTGTGTGTGTGTGTGTCTGTGTCTGTTACCGCTCTAACGGCCGAAATGATGGTTTTATAGTTACCAAACTCGATATTTAGTTGTTTTATGTAAAAAGAAAGGTCAAGTTTGTAATATCTCCGTTACTATCTATACATATGTCTACTTGGTCATATATATGGATATAAAACGTGTATAGAATCAATCTTATTGCAAACTAAATGTCCTATAAATATTGTTTTATACATTTATTCTCTATCTCGAATTTTAACCGATATAGTTACATTTTTCAGTTCTCAGCCTACAGCAAATCCCCAATTCTACTCATGTTACATAAACAATACTCTGTTATATAATAAACCACTTTATTCGAAGTAAATTCATTTTTCTGTTCTTTTATTGTTTGTTTTTATTTTGTATGAAAATTTGTATATGAAATCTTTACTTTTTTTAAAATTTTATACTAATGATTATTATAAATAAAGTGTTGTAAATTATTAATAAGTGTTACTTTATGTGCGGCCCGCCAAAAAATTTTAAAATTTAGAATGGCCCGTGGACTGAAAAGGTTGCTCACCCCTGGGCTAATACATATAATATAATTAATCAATATGGGTAGACATAGGGCTACAGATACGTAGACTAAGGATAGAAGTTTTTTAATCCTTATAAATCAAATGAAATCTATATAAATTAAATAAAATCCTTAGTCCCACCAATGCTAGAAATGGGTAGTAACCCGTAGATAGCTAGTCCCAATAATCCATAATTGCAAAAAGTGGATGTTAATAAATAATAATATTTGACATATAGTGCATTGCGTTGAGTTCAAGCTTTTTGAATTCATCTATTAATGAGTTTAATTCTCTAGGCGTGAAAAGTATGTCAATAAACACTATATATATATACACATATATATATATATATATATATATATATATATATATATATATATAAAATTGTAATCTCTGTCTGTATATTGATTTTTTTCCCGAAATTTCATGATAACTTTTCGTTTCACATGTCATAGACACAATAACTGCATTTTGTTTCTTTCGTGTCTGTTTGTTTGTTACCTGTTCACGCATTAAGGGCTGAACTGAATTTTATGAAACTTGGTATGTATATTACTACTAACCCAACTTAGACTTTAGGCAATATAAACCCTAGGATTGGGGGTTATAAGGGAGGCCTGAAATTAAAAATAGCAATATTTCGTTTCCTATTCGTTTTTCGGCATATATGCACATAACTAAAGTTGTTTATTTTGTTATTTAGAGTAACTTTTGTCATACACACTTTCATCGTATACCGAAGTATAAATGAGTTATACGCTAAAATTATAGCGGGCGCCAACAATTTTATTTGGCACGAAAAACTCAACAGAACTAAATAAAATACGGTACGTGTATTAGCACTAACGCCTTCCTTATAATAAGGCATACTAACATTTCTAGGGACGGGCAGGAGTGGGGGTTATAAGGGAGGCCTGAAATTAATAATAGTGATATTTCGTTTCTTATTGGGGTGTCGGCAAATATGCACATAACAAAAGTTGTTTGTTTTGTTATTTAGAGAAATTTGCTCAACAGTTTTTATCAATATGAACTACCAGGTTCCTCACCTGGAAAAAATAATTCAAATGTATGTTAATATTTTTGGTCCTTAATAATTCAAATCTATACATAATGCACAGGAAACGGGAAATATGACAATATGGAGGACATTGAAGTCTTACATAAAAAAAAAAAAAAATTATTATTAACAAATCCATAGAAACGACGGGTATAAACTAAAGCGGGAGTCAACTATTTTATTAGGCACTAAGGATTGAACCGAACTTAGCAAAACTCGGTATGTCAATTAGCATTAATTCTTCCATGATTATAAGCTATATTAAAATGTTTAGGTTAGAACGGGAGTGGGGGTAATAAGGGAGGCCTGAAATAAAAATTCGCGATATTTCATTGTCTATTTGTTTTTCGACAAACATGAACATAACAAAAGTTGTTTACTTTGTTATTTAGATAACAAATGTTATGTTGTTATTTCTCCAATAACAATGTTTGGAGCATGTAAAGCGTAGAAATATTGATAGGCTCAACAATTCATTCCAATTTGAACTATGAGGTACCTCACCTGGAAAAATTAATTTAAATCTACGTTAATATTTTGTCCTTAATAACTGAAATCTATGCATAATGCACAGGAGACGGGAAATATGACAATTTGGAGGACAGTGAAGACTTACATAAAAAATTAATTTTATTATTAATGAATGCCAAAATCGGGTATTAACCCTAAACACTGGGACGGGTAAATGTCAAAATAGTGTGCAAAATAAAGCCTTGCCAAAAAAATACCATCATCATTTCTTCAAATGAATTCCCCGGCGAAGGCGGGTATCTGAGCTAGTATATATATACCTGGTACATGGTAGTTCATATTGAAATTTCTCAATGAAATCAATTTCTCTAGATGACAAAATAAACAAGTTTTGTTATGTACATATTTTTCGAAACCCCAATAGGAAACGAAATATCGCTATTTATAATTCAGGCCTCCCTTATAACCCCCACTCCTGCCCGTCCCTAGAAATGCT